>ML777928.1:343866-372749 GCA_009831015.1 Picea engelmannii | reverse complement strand
GGGATACATCCACCAACTTTTCTTCTTTATTAGCGTATTCAATCGGTTACAAGCACAAAGCTGTCAAAACCCTATTGCACACAGGACAAAAGATCTGTGTATCTCTCTAGATCCTTCTTCCTTGCGTTACAACACAAAGCCTTTTCCAACTTCCTACAATGATTTTCACTTAGCCCTTCAAGTCTCATATAGGCACAAAGAACTTACAGACCTTACTTGCACTTAGCCTACATCACATTGATGCCTATATTCAATTACTACTTTCTTGCCTATCCTTCTATTTAAACATACAAAAGTGGCCTAAGTGTGGGTAAACCCATAGGTTAACATCCCTTTCCCATTACATATTCCCAAAACCCAAAAAGGGACCCAAAAGTGGGCCGAGATTCTGCAACCTCCGCTTCATATGGCGCTCCATCTTCGACAGGCTATCGAAGTCCCAAAAATGGTCAAAAATGACCAAGATTATCCCAAAACTTGGTCAAGGGCCAACATGCCCCCAACACTCACCCGTGACTCATCCTGAGTCAGTCTAGTCTGAGAAATTATGCCTCAAATGCCTCGAGCTTGGATTGAGCGGCTTCAACCTGCTGTAATGCTATGGCCTCTTGCTCAGTGAACTCTTGGATCACTGCATCGTTCACTGGCCCTTCTAGGCGGTGTTTTACTATGATGATGACTTGTTCTAGCTCGACTCCTTGGATTTCAACTTTGGTGAATAGTTGGCATGCCTTTTCTTGCACTGGTTGAAGTCGTTGAGTAACTTCCATCAATTTACTTTGAATTGTGTGGATCTATTGTTGGGCAGTGCGTTGTTCTTGAAACCTCTTCATTCTTTTAACTGGTGTTAAGGCCTTTAGTTGTGCCTGTAACGTATTGGCGTGCTGCTTTTCTTCTTGGAGCTATGACTCCAATGCCTGTAACTATGGATTCTCCATGAGGTTCTCGTAAGTCTAGGCACTCCTTTTACTCAACTACTTTCATTCCAAGGAAATATATTTTTATCTGCCAATTGCACTACATGCAGTTGCTTCCCTTAGATCTCTTACCTCCTGTGGATTTTTGGGTACAACGTAGAGCTCTAGATCTAGGATGTGCTGCTGTAGCTTCCGGATCATGTCTTTGAGCTGTGTGAAATGCTGTGGGATTATTTCTTCGGTGTGTACCTCAATGAATATCACAGAGCAAAGTGCTCTGTTGACCGCTTCCTTTACCTCCAATTTCTCTAGCAACAACTGTTCCCTTCCTTGCTGTAGCTGTTCTTTATCGTCATTCCATTTTGCTTGAAGAGCACTCTTTTCTTGTTCTACAACACCGTGCTATTCTTCAAGTAATCCTTGTACTTGTGTCAAATCCTGGATGGCTTGCTCTGCTTCATCTTGTTCTTTTCGAAGTCGAGCCTTGACTAAATCCATGATTCGGTGGAGTTGAGCTGGCTCATCTCCTTCTTCTAGTGTTCTGACTAACAGGGGCATAGTGGATATTGTGCACCTCGACTGAAGTGCCTACTGCACTCCTTGGAGCTCTATCTCGATATGACTGTACATTGTCTCCTGCTTGGCTTCCTACTTCTCTGCAATATCTAGCGAAGCATCGTTAAATGCAGCGATGATGAAGTTAAAGTCATCCGGGGTGAGGACAGTCTTGAACTTTGTCTTGGTTGCTTTCATTTTCTTTCTGGATGAAGTCTTCTAGGGGGACACCTTTCTTTTCTTCGAGGGGTCCTCCTCGTCCTTTTGCAATATTTCCTCTCCGATCTCTTTGCCAACACCTCCTTTCTCTAGCGACATAGAAACAATCTTCACGGATGTGCTATCTATATCCTGAACTTCTTTAGGATTGTTTTTACTAGGTCTAGGTGTATCCTATGCAACTTCTAGACTGTCTACATCGAAAAAATCTGCAGGGTTGGCTAGGATAAGGAGGTCCACCGACCATTAATTGGTGATTTCCTCTAAATATTCCTCCATAGGCTTGTAATAGGACTGCAACTTCTACTTATGGCCATCTACGCATGTTGTTATATAAATGAAGTGACGGTCTATGCTAAACTTCATTAGGGGCTGAAACCTATGGAGGGTATTCGGGGTCATATGAGGCTTAGACTGGATGGCTACTTTCAAGTGGTTGTAGTAAGCGTGGAAGACGACATTTGATTGCCATTTCTTGTTCATATCATTCGAGTAACACAGGGTACTGAACTTCATGGCCAATGGTTCAAAGGGCTTGATGTCCAGGAAGGTCGCACCTTTTAGCATCTCCCATGCAATGAATGTGATCAGTATGAGAAGCCAACTGAAGTTAAAACCATATCCTTGGTCTCATGCTTCCCTATATTCTAGTTCCAACAGGTTTACTAGGTATTGCACCCAATTCATCTGAAGTCCTTCTGTGCACTTCCCTGCGAGGTCAACGACTAATCCAGTCACTTGGGTGGGCTGGTTCTTGCGAACTAGATTGCCTGCGATCAATTGACATGCAAGGTGCACTGAGCTGCTCTAGATATAGGCTACCTTGTAGCCTCACATGCCCTTCTTGACATCGCCATAATTCTCTTTGATCATCTGTGCTAATGCTCGATCTGAGGTATTTCCAGGGTAAAAATCCTGTGGGTTAGGGCCTTGCATGCTAAGCCTGGTGATTTGATTGATCAAGGTCCACAGTGATGCGACTGTTCAACTATAAGTATACTCTGTGGTAGTTGGACAACAACAATTTAATGCATGAGTTCACTTCCTGGTGTCTGCCGAAGTGCGATATCTTCATCACATTGAGAAGTGTGGACTGCATGAGGTTATGGGTCCATGACTGTGGGATAATCTTGGAGTTCTTGCCTTTAGTCTTGGTCAAATATTATGCAGGGAGAGCATGCTGTAAGCCTTTCTGTCGCTGATGTTGAAGTCACTAAACTTCAATGATGCAAGATTATCTTGGTCGACATGAACTATGCGCACCCCTTTCGAGAGGTATGCAGTGAACAAATCATACTCAAAATCCCTGGGCATGCTATCTCTGTTCACTGCATCGCTCAGAGGAGGTATATACATAGGTAAGATGATCGAAATCAACTTGGCATTCACGAGATCGTCTCTATGATTCATTCTCGTATCTGTCATGATTTTGGAAGTTCCTGCTCCGTGAGAAGTTGATGGAGAAGCTTGGATTCCTCCTGTCAATGATGCTTGCACACCTACAAACATCCTTCTTTCCGACATCACTTTCTCGGTCCTAATATCAACGAGTACTTCCTTCACAGATTATTCAAGTGCGCTAAGCTCCTCGAACATACATGCTCGGGGTTAATAATATTGGGTTCATGAAGTAATGTAGATATGACAATAAGATGGAAAGCAAGAGCGTAATGATCACTGGACAATCTTAATCAAGGTTGCGAGCTCAAATTCTCGATTTGGAAAAAGTGTTTTTCGTGCATGGCGCGACGAGTTAAAATAGGTAATTCAATAATGGTTGGATCACAATGGTCACGACTCTCCATTAACTCCTTTTCGATCCGTTATGGTGTGACCCAACAATCTGATGATGCCTCTTTATTTATTTTCTACCCATTCGGGGCAGAAGTCGAACAGATATATCAGTCCCAACGGCTATATTGCTTCGTCATGGCGAAGTACTCTATGTCGCTATTCTGATATCTCGACAAAGTTCCAATTCTGTAATTTTTCTTTCTGCGAGGTCTCTTCTAGAACCTCCTGCAACCTTTTAGTATTATCCTTTTTATTTCTTAAATTTCTAGCCTTCTTTCCAGTGAGCTTCATCTTGGTAATGCTTTTATCATTCTAAGTCTTTTCTTCTTTGGTATTAGTTACTTCGCATTGTTGAGATTTTTTCTTAGGGTTCCTGTGTAATACTTCTTCCTTGTTGGGGATAGGTAATTCATTCTTCTGGGGATTTCATAGTGTTCTCTTAGCCTCGACATCCTAGTTTCTAGTATTAAATATCTGCGATCTTCTCTTATGTTCCTCAATCAAGTGTGCGATCCTTCTGGTCATAAAGTATTTTAAATCTTGCTTCTTCTGTTCCAAAACTTCTTCTTCCTCCTTTTGTCTGGCTTGATCTCTATCAATCCAAGGTTTTCCTATTAGCATGGTAAACGAGGCTCCATCTTCAACAAATTTAATAATCTCAAAGTCCTCTTCTGTCGAAGCTCCATTGACAGTCATAGGTATCTGAGTGAGCCTTCCACATAGGTTTACTAGCTTTCCTATGAATAAACTTATTCCTCCTAGGGAAGGGATCATAGCAGGCCTTCCTATAGCTTCCCAGGTTCTTTCTGGCATAATATTCATCTGTGTTTTTTCATCTAGGACACAGTCAATGTCAAAGTTCCCTATTCTTGCTTCAATGCATTCCTTCTCTTTGAATATCTCTGATAAGATGACATGTCGGTGGTCATTCAGGGTCTCTTTTACTTGTATCAATACCTTCTCTGATTCTTGTTGGGGTTCTTCCTTTTCTGGATCTGCCTTAGGGTTTCCTTGATTCAGATTCATTCCTTCAAGCTTAGTGATCATTCTAGGGTAATCCAACACTTCATGGTCCATGGCTTTGCAACAAAGACAACTAGGTCATCTACCAGGGCATTCCTTAGCAAGATGTCTTGGTTTTCTGCAACTGTAATAGAGGGTTAATCCTCTCTTTTTGTTAAATGATCCCCAGAATTTTCTGTACTACGCACTAGGATCATGGTAGCGAACCTGCAAATTTTTTTTTCCAGGATCCTGCATCCATTTGTTAGTCTAAACATTCTTTCTATGCATAGGTATAACACATCTTTCATTATTCTTATCAGATCTATTCATATCAAACCTTAGTTCGTCTATTAACACCATAGCTTTCAAACTAGGACAAAACCTATCAGATATACCTAGATCCATACTCTAGAAATAAAATTTTCCACTTGTCTTACTTTTACAGAGCATAGAGCTTTCAGATATAAGACTTATTTAACTATTCTTACCTTTATCAGAGCATAAATTTTATAGATCTTACCTCTTTCAATCAAAACTTTTCGCTTTTACCTTTCTTGGAGCACAAAGCTTTCGGATCCGACTTCTTTTCTACATATATGACCTCCTTTATTTTAGATATAGCCTTCTCTCTTCAGATCGGGATTCTTTCTCTTAGATCTAACCTTCTTTATTTAGTACAAATATTTACAGATCAAGTAGAATACTGTCCACTAGGGCACAGATCTACGCACAAATCTTTCATAGTTTCAGGATGAATCTTTGCATAAAGAATCCTCTTTCTCAGTTCCCAGTAATCACAGTTTCAGGTCCCGACATCAGAACCATTTGTTGGCATAGGGGAAGACCCAGGGTTCAATGCTCAAGAGTTCACCAACAAAGCCCTAACTACCGGCCCTTTCAGCCACACCTGCGAAGCAGATGAAGTCTCACCCAAGGTAGAGGCAGGGGTGGTTACAGGACTCAAGTGTCTACAACCTTAGCTAGGACATAGATCTCTGATTATAACTCTTAATATAGAACTTAGCACTGTTGGTTCTTTATTATGCAATCAGTAACCACTTCGCTGGTATAACAGAGCTTCACAATATTCACTATGAACTAGAATATTCAAGCACTTAGCACCAAAATATTATTCATATCTAATAGATCAATTGCTTAGCATATACACATGGATCATGTCTAACATTCTACAGACCATAAGCACTGAGCATAAACATATATATCAGATCTATCTACTCATCTCAAAGCGCTTAGTAATTAATCACATCAATGCATTAGAACAAGGTACAAAGCGTACAACACCATATTTACGTGGTTCACCCCCACCCCCAGGCTACATCCACCAATTCTTCTTCTTTATTAATGTCTTTGATTGGTTACAAGCAAAAAGCCGTCAAAACCCTACTATGCATAGGACAAAATATCTACGTAGCTCGCTAGATCCTTCTTCCTTGCGTTACAACATAAATCCTTTTCCAACTTCCTACAATGACTTGCACTTATCCCTGCAAGTCTCATATAGGTACAAAGCACTTACAGACCTTACTTGCACTTAGCCTACATCACATAGATGTCGATATTCGACTACTAATTTCTTTCCTATCCTTCTATTTATACATACAAAAGTGACCTAAGCATGGGTAAATCCACGTGACAACATCCCTTTCCCATTACATATTCCCAAAACCCAAAAAGGGACCCAAAATTGAGTCAATATTCCGCAATCTCCGCTTCGTCTGGTGCTCCATCTTTGACAGGCTGTCGAAGTCCCCAAAAGAGTCAAACACGACCAAGATTATCCCAAAAATTGGTCAAGGGCCAACAATCTTGCAGCCATTCATAATAAACAACTTGGAGCCAATCTGGTACAATGAAGGAAAGGGAGGAAATGTACCCGTATTCTTCATACATTTTCTGAGAAAGAGCATCAACCACTACATTTTCCTTTCCCTTCTTGTAAATTATCTCATAATCATATCCAAATATCTTGGTCATCCATTTTTGCTGCTACGGGGATTAAATTCGTTGTTCCAGGAAACACTTGAGACTCTGATGATCATTTTTGATTTGTAATCGCTGACCCAATAAATAAGGATGCCAGAGATCCACAACATGCATAATATCTAACATTTACTTTTCATAAATGGATTGGCCTAAATGTCACTCTGAAACTTATTTTATAGTGAAGGCCAAATGCCTACCATCTTGCATGAGGATGGCTCCAATTGCTTTCTCGAAAGAATCACTTTCCAATATGAATGTATTTGTGAAGTCTGGGAGGGCTAGGAAAGGTGTTGAGCACATAACATCTTTTAAGGATTGGAAGGCATGATATGAAGATGAAGTCCAAGTGAAAGTATTATTTTTAAGGAGAGAAGTGAGAGGAGCTAAAATATTTCCATAATTCCGAACAAGCTTCCTATAATAGCCCATTAAACCCAAAAAACCACACAAGCTCTTAAAAGTTTTAGGGCGAGGCCAATCTTGCATAGATTCAATTTCTTAGAATCCACTCGGACACCATACTTTTCGACAATATGATCCAGGCATTCCACTTTCGAGGAACCAAAGTCACATTTATATTGTTTGAGAAAAATTTGGTGCTTAGAGAGTAGATGGAGAACTTGATTCACATGGGAGAGATCAGATGGACAATTTTTACTATAGATGAGAATATCATCAAAGAAAAATAAGATTAAATGATGGAGAAAAGGACGAAAGACATGATTCATAAGACTTTGGAAAGTGGAAGGAGCATTAAGCAATCCAAAGGGCATTACCAAGAATTCATAATGACCCTCATGAGTGAAAAATCCAGTCTTGAGAATGTCTTCTTCTTTCATACGGATTTGGTGGTAGCCAGAATGTAGATCTAATTTGGTGAAGTACTAAGAACCAATCAATTCATCCAAGAGGTCATCAATGAAAGGAATGGGGAATTTGTCTTTGATTGTGAGTTTGTTGAGGGTGCGGAAATCAAGAGACATGCGCTAAGTACCTTATTTCTTGAGTACCATGACTAGAGGGGAAGAATAGTGGCTAGTACTGTGACGGATAACACCGGATTCTAGAAATTCATGAACAATTTTCTCAATTTCATTCTTCTGTGAAAATGGATGATGATAAGACCAAACATTGGGAGGAATACTACCCATGATGAGAGGGTTGGAATGATCATGGACTCCATGAGAATTTATTTGGGAGTGGTAAAAACAACTTGGTGGCGGGAGATGATAGATTGGAGGTTGGGATGCACAAAAGGTTTCTCAAAAACATGAATGGAGTGGAGTTGGGATATAATTCCTGAATGACATTTTTTGATGATCTTTTCTGTGTGATGGGAACTGATGATCTTGAGGGATCCTGTTGTGATTCCTTGGAACTTATGCTATTGTCCCTCCCATTGGAATTGCATGGTTAAGTCCTTAAAATACATGAGAATGGGGCCTAGAGTGGGTAACCATTAGACACCAAGTAAAATTTCACAACTACCCATGTCTATAGCAAACATATGGGATTTCAGGTGATACTGACCAATTTGGAGTCACACATTTTCACATCATCCCCCAAATTTCATGGAACCACCATTAGAAATTATGATTTGAAAATTATTAACAAAATGAATGTAAAAATTGACTTCTTGGGAAATGTAGAGATGAATAAAGTTATGGGTGCTACCACTGTCCACAAGGATGATGACTTTCCTATTCTTGATGAAACCAATTAATTTGAGAGTCTAGGGAGTAGAGAAGCTAGTGAGGGCATTAAGTGAAATCACTGGGTCAATGTCTGGTGGATCAGAGTGTGGGGTGAGGTCAGATGGTGGTGGTAGTTCCTCCACAAGAGGAACAACAACATATTCTTCAGAAAGATCCTTAGTCACATCCATAAAAATCTTCTGTTCCTTACACTTGTGTTGTTGGCCCCTGACCAAGTTTTGAGGATCCTTGGTCATTTTTTACCATTTTGGGACTTTGACAGGCTGTCGAAGATGGAGTGCAAGTCGAAGCAGAGATCATGGGATCTCGGCCCCTTTTTAGGGATTTTTAGGTTTTGGGCTTATGTAATGGGTATGGGGATGTCAAACCATTGGTTTACCCATGCTTAGGCCTATTTTGTAATGTATAAATAGAATTCTGGGTGATGTAAGAAGTAGTGAGTAGTGACTAGTCAGTGTGAGCCATTGTTGCTAAGTGAAAAAGTAGATCTGTGTGATTTGTCTTTGTGCACACTGTATGAGACTTGCAAGGCTAAGTGAAAGCGACTGTAAAATACTGTGTAAGGATATGTGCCTATATCTACTCGGGGAAGGGGGATTAGGTGAGGTGTGCAGATCTTCTGTCCTCTGCGGAGTTGATTTGAAGGCTTTGTGCATGCAAGAAGATTGAAAGAAKATAATAAAGAAGATGGAGAGTTGGTGAACGTAGCCCCAGGGAGGGGGTGAACCACTTATATCCTGTGTTATGAATGCTTTGTGCTTTATGATTCCTCTCTTGTTTATATGCTTAGTGCACTGTTAGATGATAGATGAATCTGAMTTGATAGCTTAGTGATGAATAATGTGAATGATTGCTAGATCTGATCTCTATTGGTATTCTTAGTGCTTGAATCTATTGGATCTGTGTGAATGCTGCGCTRATCTATTGTTAGGGTTTAGCTGCGCTGTGAACTAAGGMTGAATATTAACRAACTATAATTACTAAGTKCTYTGTTAAGGTGTTACAATCACAGATCTGTGTCCCGACTAAGTTTGTAGACATCTGAGTTCTGCAACCACCCCTGACTCTACCTCGGGTGAGACTTCATCTGCTTCAYAGGTGTTGTTGAAAGGGTCGGTAGTTAGGKTTTTGTTGGTGTGATGTTGTATCATTGAACCCCGGGTCTACCCCTGTGCCAAAAAATGGTTCTGTTTCCAGGACCTGAAACTGTGATTGGTGGGAACTAAGGAAGAAGAAGCTCTGTGCAAAGATCTGACCTGAAGCTGTGATTGATGGGAACTAAGGAAGAAGAAGCTCTGTGCGAAGATCTGACTTGAAACTATGATTGCTGGGAATTGAGGAAGAAGAAGCTCTATGAGAAGATCTGACTTGAAACTATGGAAGATCTATGCGTAGATTTGTTGCCTTGGTGTACAATACTCTACATGGATTGTGAAACTCTGTGATAAGAAGAGAAGTCTGATTTGAAGAAAAAAGGTAAGATATTGAAGCTTTGTGCTTTGAGAAAGGTAAGAATAATGAAAAGTTTTAGATCTGGAAGCTTTGTGCTCTGCTGAAAGTAAGATTAGTGGAAATTTTTGTTTCAAGAATATGGATCTAGGTATGTTTGATAAAATTTTTCCTATCCTGAAAACTAGGGCACAACTAGAAGAAAGAAGATTTGATATGAGTAGATCTGATAAGAATAGTGAAAGACATGTTATTCCTATGCATAGAAAGAATGTTTGGACTAAAAAATGGATGCAGGATCCTAGAAAGAATTTTTTGCAGGTTATCTACCATGATCCTACCGTGCAATATAGGAAAGGATGGGGATCATTTAAGAGAAAGAGAGGATTAACTCTTTGTTACAGTTGCAGAAGACCAGGACATCTTGCTAAGGAATTCCCTGGTAGAAGACCCAATTGTCTTTGTTGTAAATATATGGATCATGAAGTTCTGGATTTACCTAGAATGATTGCTAAGGTTGAAAGAATGAATATGAGACAAGAAAACCCTGAGGAAGATCAAGAAAATAATATCAAGGAGGAACCCCAGAAAGAATTGGAAACTGTGCTATTGCAAATGAAAGAAACCATGAATGATCACATAAACATCAACTTACCAGAGATCTTCAAAGAAAAAAAAATCATAGAAACAAGAATAGGAGACTTAGACATTGACTGCATCCTGGATGAGGAAACACATGTGAATATCATGACATAAAGATCTTGGGAAATTTTAGGAAAGCCTGTAATGATTCCTCCATTGGGAGGAATATGATTATTTAGAGGAAATATGATAACCCTATGTGGAAGACTTACCCAGATATCTATGAGTGCTCATGGAACCTCGACAAAAGAAGATTTTGAGGTTGTTAAATTTATTGAGAATAATGATCCATTTGCTATGTTACTAGGAAAACCTTGGATATAAAAGGATCAAGCCAGAAGAAAAGAAGAGGAAGTCTTAGAGAAAAATAAACATGAATTAAAACATTTCATGACTAGGAGGATGACACATTTGATTGAAGAACAAGAGAACAGGTCGAAGTTATTTAGAACCAAAAACTTGGATGTCGAATTTTAAAGGATACATGAGGACTTGAGACACCTATCTATACAAGAGAGTAGAGCACCTACACCAAAAAAAGAAGACGTATTTCCCTTGAACCCTAGTAAAGACCATCAACAGTGCAAAGTTACTATGCCCAGAGAAGATCAGAATCATAATAGAAAGAGGAATATCGAGACAAAGATCACCGGGAAGAAGGCTAGAAAGCTCAATAATAAGAAATCAAAGATAGAAAAGTTACAGAAAGTTCCAGAAGGAACTACGTAGAAGAAAGGATTCTAGAATCTGAACTTCGTCGGGATACCAGCACAACACAACATGGCACTTTTCCATGGGGAAGCAATATGACCATTGGAGGCATTATAATCATTAGCCCGATGACCTGAATGGTTAGAACAACAGTTATGACCAGAAATCTCGCCATCGGAACGTTGGGACCGTGCCGTAATAGACATAACCGCATTAATGAAAGATTATCTCCCATTGGAAAGATCCATTACCTAGTTTTCTACTTAGTCCATCGGGCCTTGCACCGATAACACTTTTGCCACCTATTATTATCTGAGCTCACAGTTTAGTGATTTCACATAGTGATCATCGAGCTATCGCCATCTTGAGTAGTTTCTCTTCAACCCAAGATAGTCAGCCATGAGCGTGTATGTCTGAAGAACTTAGCACAGTTGAAGAGTCTGTGAAGGAGATACTCATCGACCTCATGACTAAAAAGGTAATGTCTGTGGGTGTACAAGCTTCATCGACAAGAGGAGTGAAAGCCTCCCCATCAACTGCTCGTGGATCCAGACCATCCTGAGCTGCGACTGAGAAAAGAACCAAGCATAGAGATGACTTGATGAATGAGAAGTTATTACCATCCATCCTACCTGAGTACATCCCACCCCTGGTCGGTGTAGTGAGTTGTGACAGTGTCCCGAGGGACTTTGTCTACACCATCATCACTGTGTATCTCCTAAAGGGGATACATGTAGTTAGACCACAGCTAGAGAGGATTCCAACCTTGAATATTAATAACTATAACCTAGGAGACTGTAAGAGCTATGGCATGCTCACACCTCACAAATATCTGACCAAGACGAAGGGAAATAAGACGACGATCATCCCTCAGTCGTGGACCATGAACCTCGCGTAGTCCACCCTTTTGAATGTAATGAAGATTCCACATTTTTGAAGGAACTAGGAGGTTAACGCCTCTGTTAAGCTCCTTCTTTCATGCTTCCATGGTGGCTATCTATGGTTGGACAGACATATCATTGTCAATCTGATGCTGATCCATAGGATCACTGGATTGAGCATGTAGGGACCATACCCACAAGACTTATACCCAGGAAAAGCTACATACTGCGCCTTGGCACAGATGATTATAGAAACATACAACAATGTTGAGAAGGGGGCGCGAGGCTATAAGGTAGCCTCCATCCAGAATGGCACAGTGCACCTATTATGCCAATTAATTGTAGGAAATATAGTAAGAAATAACAAACCCATGTAGGTTACAAGGTTTTTTGTTGACCTCGCTGGGAAAATCATAGAAGGCCTATAGATGAACTAGGTGAAGTACCTATTTAACCAACTCGAACTGGATTTACGCGAAGCTCAGGATTAGGGCTATAAGTTTCACTTTAGCTGGCTGCTGATCCTCAGCACGTTTACTACTTGGGAGAGCCAAAAGGTGCAACCTTCCCTGACATCGATCCATTCGAGCCGCTTGCTGCGAAGTTCACCACGCTCTGGTATTCGAGCCACTTGCTGTGAAGTTCACCACGCTCTGGTATTCGAGCCACTTGCTGCGAAGTTCACCACGCTCTGGTATTCGAGCGATATGGGAAAGAAGTGGTAGTCAAACAAAATATTTCATACCTATTACCTACAACTCAGGAGGGCTATTGAGTCCTTCCCTCATATGACACTAAACACCCTGGAAAGGTTCAGGCCTCTTATAAAATTGCACACAGATAGTCATTTTATTTACATTACTGTGTGTGCCGATGAAAGAAAAGAAGAACTTCATTACTACTACAAGCTCACTATAGAGGACCTAGAAGAAATCATTAAAGAATGGCCTGCAAAACTCCTTATCCCTGCTGACCCCACAGAGCTATTTGACCTGGACCTCATTGGAAACCTAGTGGTTACTCGAGAAGAGTATGATTCCCCAAGCAACAACAGGAAGAAGAAGAAACAAGATGTACAGAAAGTAAACAACTCATCAAAAGAGACCACATCCGAGTCACCTAGCAAAGGAGGTGATGGCGAAGTGAACAAAGAGGAAAAATAACAAAAAGAAGATAAGAAAGGAGAAGTAACACCACCACATAACCTCCCTGATGACACTGATCCATCTAAGAAAAGGAGGGTCTCCCCCACAAAACCTTCATTGCGGAAGAAGTCCAAATACAATAAACTAAAGATGTAGAATGTACTCACGGTCAATGACTTCGACTTCATTATTTTAGCTATAGGAGATGCCTTAGAAGAGATTTTGCAAAGAAACGAAGAAAAACAAGAATACATGTATAACATAATTGAAGCAAAACTAAGAGGTGTAAAACAAGACCTTTATTCGAGCCGTGTAGTGTCCATTATGCCCCTGCCCTCATAAGAACCAGAGTTGGGAGATGAGCTCAACTCTGCAGACTAGCTGATGTGATTGAAGCCCACCTTCATCGAGTACAAGCTGAGAAAGACTAGGCCACAATGACCCTGAAACAAGCACAAGAGGAAGTTATAGAGCAATGCAGGATTGCGCAACAAGAGAATGACACTCTTCAAGTGAAGTTCGAAGAAGAAAGAGTGCAGATCCAACAAGATAAATAAAGAGTGCACTTCGCTCTCTGATAGGCTTGGAGGAGAAGTAGGAAGAACCAGTAGAACACCAAGCAACACAACTCATAGAAATCATCCAGTAGCTTCAACAAAGAATCACAGATCTGGATCTAAGAACAGTGCCCAGTACTCTGCAGGATGTGCGAGATCAAAGAGAAGTGACTGCTTGAGGCACAATCAAAATAATTAAGGGCCTCACCATGAAATGTAAACAACTGAGTGATCATAGTGCCCAAAATTATGAGAAACTCACTGAGGATCCTGAATTAAAGACATTGGAGTCACAACTCCAGGAGGTGAAGCAACAACTGGAAACTGTACATGCGCAGTTGAAGACCCTGTCATCCATTGAGAGGATGAAGCGGTCCCAAGAACATTGCACTACCCAACAATAGGTCCATAGCATTTAGATCAGAGTCATGGAAGTAACTCAGAGGATCCAACCAATATAGGACGAGGCTTACCAACTATTTGTAGAGATCGAAGGCCGAGGAGAATAACTGGAGAAAGTCGTCACTACAACTGAACAACGCTTAGAGGGACCTATCAACGAAGCAGTAATGCAAGAGTTCGCTGAGCAGGAGGCCGTGGCACATAAAAATCTTGAATCCACTCGATCCAAGCTCGAGGATTTTAAGGAAAAGCTACCCAGATCAGACTGAATCAGGATGAGTCATAGGTGAGTGTTGGGGGCTTGTTGGCCCTTGACCAATTTTTGAGGATCCTTGGTCATTTTTGACCATTTTGGGACTTCAACAAGCTATCGAAGGCAGAGCGCAATTCAAAGCGAAGATCGCGGGATCTCGACCCCTTTTTAGGGATTTTTGGGTTTTGGGATTATGTAATGGGTATGGGGATGTCGGTCCATGGGTTTACCCATGATTAGGCCTATTTTTTAATGTATAAATAGAATTCTAGGCGATGTAAGAAGTAGTGAGTAGTGACTAGTCAGTGTGAGACATTGTTGCTAAGTGAAAAAGTAGATTTGTGTGATTTGGCTTTGTGCACACTGTGTGAGACTTGCAAGTCTAAGTGAAAGCAATTGTAAAATACTGTGTAAGGCTCTGTGCCTAGATCTAGTCAGAGAAGGAGGATCATGCGAGGTGTGCATATCTCCTGTCCTTTGTGGAGTTTATTTGAAGGATTTGTGCATGTAAGAAGATTGAAAGAAGATAATAAAGAAGACGAAGATTTGGTGGATGTAGCCCCAGGGAGGGGGTGAACCACATATATCTTGTGTTATGAATGCTTTGTGATTTATGATTTCTCTCTTGTTTATATCCTTAGTGCACTGTTAGATGACAGATGAATCTGATTTGATAACTTAGTGTTGAATAATGTGAATGAATGCTAGATCTGATCTTTGTTGGTATGCTTAGTGCTTGAATCTATTGGATCAATGTGAATGCTGCACTGATATGTTTTTAGGGTTTAGATGCATTGTGAACTAAGGATGAGTATTAATGAACTATAATTACTAAGTGCTCTGTTAAGGTGTTACAATCACATACATGTGCCCTAGATAAGGTTGCAAACATCTAAGTCCTGCAACCACCCCTGCCTCTACCTCGGGCAAGACTTCATATGCTTCACATGTGTTGCTAGAAGGGTCGGTAGTTAGGGTTTTGTTGGTGTGTTGTTGTAGCTTTGAACCTCGAGTCTGCCCCTATGCCAAGAAATATCCTCAGTCACATCCATAAAATTATTTTTTTCCTTACACTTGTGTCCAAGAATTTTTTTGTCATCAGAATTATAACAAAGACCCTTGAGTTGACGTTGAACCATTTCAACCCTAGTTAATTTCTGGATCTTGAGGGGAGTTGTAGGAGGGGCATAATTGGTGGGTTTAGGGAATGAAGGAAAGGAGGGTTTGCGGGTCTGGGAGGATACAATATGTTGTTCTTCCTTTGATCGTTGAGTATCTTCCAACAAAGTCGGGGGGTGTGCCATGAGAACATGGGAACAAATTTCATCTTTGAGGCCATTGATAAATAATTCCCTAAAGAAAGCATATGAAATTCCCTCCGTTCTAAAATCCAAGTGGTCAAATGCGACAATAAAGTATTCCACTATCCCAGATTGCTTTAACTTGGTTAAACGACCTAAATGGTGGGTGTCAGAGTCAAAGCGATCATAAAGTTCAGACACAAATTGTGTCCAAGCAACATACCCTTGGCGTTCCTTTTTTTTCCATTTCCACCATTGCCATCACTCTAGATACAGATATAGGACACCATAACAAGGCTTGGATAAATCATCAGTAATGCCATGCAAAGAGAAATAATGTTCCATTTGGGTGACCCAGCCTGTGGGATTTGATCCATTAAATTTTTTCACCTCAATTTTGGGAGGGGAGAGGTCTCGAGAAAAGTGGGTAGTATGAGGACCTTGGTAATGGGAAGAGTCATGGTCATATTGATAACATGGTTTTTCAGAAGAGGAAGGGTTCTGGGAATGGACCATGAAGTGTTCTTTGAGGTCTTTGAGGTATTTGATGTGGGAACATTGTTCCTTGAGGACCTCAATAGCCAAATTGATTGAGATAAGGTTTGCATTGATATTCTTGATGTCTTCTTGGTTTTGGTGGGTGTCAACAATAAAGGTATTGAGTTCTTGGGCTCCTGTGGTAGCCATTTGGAAAAATGAGCAGGAAAATGGTATAGGGGAAATAAAAGGGGTCTGTAGGGGTGGGTGGGACCACAGAGAAGAAGGGTGTCAAATGATAGGTACCAATGTGATCAGGGAAAAAAGGGGGATCCAATGGGATAGGGGCCAAATAAGGGTTGCAAAGAAGGGTTGTGTTGTCTCTTGACCAAGTTTTGGGAGATCCTTGGTCAATTTTGACCTATTTTGGGACTTCGACATCCTGTCGAAGGAGGAGTGCAAGACGAAGCAGAGATCACGAGATCTCGACCCCTTTTTGGGTTCTTTTTGGGATTTGGGGTTATGTAATGGGTATGGGATGTCGGCCCATGGGTTTACTGATGTTTAGGATTATTTTGTAAAGTACATATAGAAGACTAGGCGATGTAATGAGGAGAAGTCATAACGAATGACTAAGTGCTAGATCTATGTGATTGAAGGATTGTAAGTGATCTGTGCATACTGTGTGAGACTTGCATAGCTAAGTGCAAGTAATTGTAACAAGGCTTGGTGCTTTACCCTAGCTCAAAGAAGGAGGATTTGGTGGAGTTCTCGCGGATCTCTTGTCTTCTACAGAGTAGGATTTTGATGCTATGTGCATGTAAGAAGCTTGAAAAAGATAATAAAGAAGAAGAGTTGGTGGACGTAGCCCCAGGGTGGGGGTGAACCACGTATATGCTATGTTTCTCTGCTTTGTGCAATGTGTTGATGTGTTTTATGTCTTTACTTTCTAAGTGCTTTGATGTAGATAGATATATTTGTTTGTGCTTTGTGCTAATGATGTATATGGATGTTAGATCTGACTTATATGAATGTGCTAGTGCCTGAATATGTTAGATCTAACCTACTTCTCTATGATAAGTGCTTAGATACATCATATTTGAATGAATGATGTGATGCTCTATTTTATCTACAGAGTAGATAGTGGTTAATTATTGATGAACTATCGATGCTAAGTGCTCTGTTAAGTATTACAATCACATATGTGTGTCCCAGATAAGGTTGCAGACACCCGAGTCTTGCAACCACCCCTACTTCTACCACTGGTAAGACTTCACCTGCTTCGTAGGTGTTTCTGAAAGGGTTGGTAGTTAGGGTTTTGTTGGTGCACTATTGTAGCATTGAACCCTGGGTCTTCCCCTGTGCCAACAAATGGTTTCGTTGCCAGGACCTGAAACTATGATTGCTGGGAACTGAGGAAGAAGAATCTTTGTGCAAAGATCCATCCTAAAACTATGAAAGCTCTATACATAGATATTTTTCCCTAGTGCGCAACATTATACTTGACCTGTGAAGCTCTGTGCCAAGAAAATAGGTTAGATTTGAAGAAAAGAGGTAAGATATGCAAGCTCTATGCTCTGATAAAGGTAAGAATAGTGAAAAGTTCTAGATCTAAAATATTTGTGCTCTGTAGAAGTAATATAAGTGGAATTCTTGTTTTTCAAAAGTATGGATCCAGGTATGTTTGATAGATTTTTTCCTATCTTAAAAACTAGGGCACTAATAGATGAAATAAGGTTTGATATGCGTAGATATGATAAGAATAGTGAAAGATATGTTATACCTATGCATAGAAATAATGTTTGGACTAACCAATGGATGCAAGATCCTAGAAAGAAATGTTTGCAGGTTAGCTACTATGACCCTAGTGCACAGTATAGAAAGATATGGGAATCATTTAAAAGAAAGAGAGGATTAACCCTCTGTTACAGTTGCAGAAAACTAAGACATGTTTCTAAGGAATTCCCTGGGAGAAGACCTAGTTGTATTTGTTGCAAAGCTATGGACCATGAAGTATTGGATTTCCCTAGAATGATTGCTAAGCTTGAAGAAATGAACATGAGACAAGAAAACCCTAAGGGAGGTCAAAAAACTATGATTATGGTAGAACCCTAGAAAGAATCAGAGAAAGTATTGCTATAGATGGAAGAAACCCTGAATGATCACTGACATGTCAGTTTATCAGAGTTCTTCAAAGAAAAATAATGCCTTGAAGCAAGAATAGGATACTTTGACATTGATAGTGTTCTAGATGAGGAAACACAGGTGAATATCATGATAGAAAGAACTTGGGAACTTTTAGGGAAGCCTACTATGACTCCTTCATTGGGAGGAATAGGTCTATTTAGAGGAAAGATGATAAACCTATGTGGAAAGCTCACCCATATATCTATGAATGCCAATGGAACTTCGACAGAGGAATATTTTGAGATTATTAAATTTATTGAGAACAACGCCCCATTTACCATGTTACTAGGGAAACCTTGGATTGAAAGAAATCAGGCCAGAGGGCAAGAAGAAGAAGAAGTTTTAGCACAGAAGAAGCAAGAGTTAAAAGATTTCATGACTAGAAGGATCACACACTTAATTGAAGAGCCAAAGAACATATCGAAGCTATTTAACACCAGATACCTGGATATCAAAGTTGCAAGAACACTAGAAGACCCACAGAAGATTGAAGTACCTGTTCCAGATAAAGAAGAAGTATCACCCTTGAATCTTAGGAAAGAATCTCAACAATGTGAAGTAACTATGCCAAAAGAAGATAAGAATCAGAATGGAAAAAGGCATACCAAGACGAAGCTCACTGGAAAGAAATATAGAAATATAAGTAAGAAGAGAGATAAGATTGACAAGTTACAGAAGGTTCTAGAGGGAACTTCGCAGAAGGAAAATTTGCAGAACTAGAGCTTCGTCGGGATAAAAAAACAACGTCACATGGCACTTTGCTAGGGTGAAGCAATATAACTATTGGAACCAATATAACTGTTTGATTGACCCCCCCAAATGGGTAGAAAGGCATTTATGGTTTTCCACCAAACCGTTGGACAACGCCATAATGGGCATAACAGAGTTAATGAAGGCTTCTCGATCGTTGCAAGCAATCCATTGCCAAGTTACCTATTTATCCTGTTACGCCATGCACCAAGAAAACTTTTGATAACCGTGAATATGATACTGCAGACTTGTTGATTTTACATAATGATCATTGCGCTATTTCCCTCTATCCCATTGCGGTGTCTAATTTACTCCTCGAACCTGAAGATTCCCAACCATGAGCGTGTATGTTGGACGAGTTCAGCGTTGCAGAGAAATTTGTCAAAGAAGTTATAATAAACCTCATGAATGAAAGAGTCATGTCGATGTCTGTAGGTATACAAGCTTCATCGATGAGAACGATGCAAGCCTCTCCATTGACTACTCACAGAGTTGGACCATCCCGACCATGAGTAGAAAAGAGAACCAAGCATAAAGACGACCTCGCAAATGCAAAATGGATTCCAACCATATTGCCCGATTATATCCCACCTCTGGATGGCGTGGTGAATAGTGATAGTGTGCCAAGAGAATTCGAGTGCACCATGGTCACTGCGTACCTCCCGAAGGGGATACATGCAGTTCAGATAGAGCAGGATAAGATCATAGTGTTGAAGTTCAACGAATTCAACCTTGGAGATTCCAAGATCTATGGTATGCTCACCCCATACAAGTACCTAACCAGAACTAAGGGAAAGAATTCAAAGATAATTCCCCAGTCGTGGACGATGAACCTCACACAGTCCACCCTGCTGAATGTCATGAAGATCCCACACTTCGGAAGACACCAGGAAGTCAATGCCTTTTTCAAGATGCTACTATCGTGTTACCATGGAGGCTACTTATGGCTATACCACTGCATTACAGTTGACCCAACATTGATCTACAGGATCACAGGATTGAGTATGCAAGGACCCAACCCACACGGCTTTTATCTAGGAAGAGCCGCAGATCGTGCACTCGCACAGAAGATCAAGGATACATATGGTGACGTTGAGAAGGGAACAAGAGGCTACAAGGTAGCTTCCATCCAGAGTGGCGCAGTGCACCTAGCATGCCAACATATAGCTATAAAGTTAGTAAGGAAGAACCGACCTATGTAGGTCACCGACTTTGTCATTGACCTCACAGGGAAGTGCGCGGAAGGCCTACAGATGAACTGGGCGAAGTACCTAGTTAACCAGTTGGAACTAGATTACCGATAAGAACATGATTAGGGTTATGAATTTCATTTCAGCTAGCTCCTGGTCCTCATTGCATTTGTTTCCTGGGAGATGTCGGAAGGAGAAACCTTCCCAGACATCAATCCATTTGAATCGCTTTCCACAAAGTTTTCTACCTTGTGGTATTCAAATGATATGAACAAACAGTGGCAGTTGAATGCTATGTTTCATACATACTACCTCTATCTAAAGCGAGCCATTGAAGCTGAGCTTCACATGACTTTGAACACCTTACAAAGGTTCCGACCCTTGATGACGTTTAGCATAGATCGACACTTCATCTACATTACAGTGCGAGCATATGAACATAAAGAGAAGCTCTAGTCATATTATAAGCTTACAGAAGAAGACCTTGAAGAAATCACTAAGGAATGATCTGCTAACTTCCTTATCACCACCAACCCCACAGAGATATATGATCTTGACAGCCCAGAGGACACTCATAAAAAACATAATCCATCGGGAACCAGGAGACAGAAGAAGACCGAGGAGGTCCAAAACTTAAGCAACACCTCAGGAAAGACTCCTTCAGTGTCACCTGATCGAGGGGGTGATGACGAAGTAGAAGATGAACATAATCCCAACGAAGTAACACCACCCAGAGATGAGGTTAATCCCTTGAAGAAGAGGAAGGTTTCCCCCCTGAAACCTTCTTCCCGAAAGAAATTGAAAGCCACCATGACCAAGATGTAGACTATCCTCACCTCCGATGATTTTGACTTCATCATAGCATCCTTGAACGATGCTTCACTAGAAATAACAGAGAAACAAGGAGCGAAGCAGGAGGAAATGTATGATAGAATTGAAATCAAACTCCAAGGGGTAAAATAGGCCCTTCAGTCCATCCGCGCAGTCTCCACTGCACCCTTTCCATTGGGAGAACAAGAGTTGGGAGATGAGCCAACCCAATTCCACTGACTAGCTGATACAGTCGAAGCTCACCTTCGATGAGCACAAGAAGAAACAGAACAAGCCACCCAGGCCTTGAAGAAAGTGCAAGGAGTACTTGTAGAGCAGTGCTGAGCTGCAAAATAGGAAAATATTTCTCTCCATGCAAAGTTTGATGAAGAAAAAGCATAAATAAAGCAAGGAAAATAATAGTTGATCGCGGAGCAACTCAAAGTGAAAGAAGCAGTCAGCAGAGCACTTTGCTCAGTGACAATAATAGAAATAGAGGAAGAGGATCGAGTCACGCAATAAGTAGAGAAACTCACATAAGCTATCCAATAGCTACAACAACACATAGCAGAATTAGAGCTCTGCGTAGTGCCCAATACCCCACAAGATGTAAGAGATCAAAGAGAAGCAACTGCTCGAAGTGCAGGTGAGAGAATAAAATCCCTTTCTATGGAATGTAAGAAACTTACTGATTGCAGTGTCCAGACCTATGAGAAACTCACTAAGAATACATAACTGAAGGCACTAGAGTCGCAACTCTAAGAGGTGAAGTATCAAGCTGAAACGATACGAGCACAACTGAATCCCCTATCGGTTGTGGAAAGAATGAAGCACTCCCAAGAGAAAAAAACCGCCTAGTAGAAGATCCACACTATCTAGAGCAGAGTTATGGAAGTAAATTAGAGGATTCAACCTGTACAAGATAAATATTACCAATTGTTCATAAAGTTTGAAGGCCGAGGAGCAGAAATAGAGCATGTTGTCATTGCAGCTGAACAACGCCTGGCATGACCTATGAATGAGGTAGGCATACAAGAGTTTGCTGCACAAGAGGCCATGACACAACAATAAGTCGAAGCATCTCGAGCCAAGCTCAAGGCTTTTGAAGAAGAACTACCCAGATCAGAGTGACTCGAGATGAGTCACAGGTGAGTGTTGGGGGCTTGTTGGCCATTAACCAACTTTTGGGAGATCCTTGGTCAAGTTTGACCTATTTTGGGACTTCGACAACCTGTCAAAGGAGGAGCGGAAGACGAAGCAGAGATTGCAGAATCTCGACCCCTTTTTGGGTCCTTTTTGGGATTTGGGATTATGTAACAAGTATGGGATGTCGACCCATGGGTTTACCCATGTTTAGGCCTATTTTGTAAATTATATATAGAATACTAGGCGATGTAATGAGGAGAATTCATAACAAATGGCTAAGTGCTAGATATATGTGATTGAAGGATTGTAAGTGCTCTGTGCATACTGTGTGAGACTTGTAGAGCTATGTGCAAGTAATTGTAAGAAGGCTTGGTGCTTTACCCTAGCTCAAATAAGGAGGAACTGGCGGAGTGCATGCATATATCCTATCTTTTTTGGAGTAGGATTTTGATGCTATGTGCATGTAAGAAGCTTAACAAAGATAATAAAGAAGAAGAGTTGGTGGATGTAGCCCCAGGGCGGGGGTGAACCACGTATATGTTGTGTTTCTCTTCTTTGTGCAATGTGTTGATGTGTTTATGTCTTTAATTTCTAAGTGCTTTGATGTAGATAGATAGATCTGTTTATGCTTTGGGCTAATAATGTATATGGATGTTAGATCTGACTTAGATGAATGTGCTAGTTCCTGAATCTGTTAGATATAACCTACTTCTCTATGATAAGTGCTTAGATACATCAGATACAAATGAATGATGCGATGCTCTATTTTATCTGGGGAGTAGATAATGGTTAAGTATTGATGAACTATCAGTGCTAAGTGCTCTGTTAAGTATTACAATCATAGATCTGTGTCCCAGCTAAGGTTGCAGACACTTGAGTCCTGCAACCACCCCTGCTTCTACCTTAGGTGAGACTTCATTTTCTTCGCAGGTGTTGCTGAAAGGGCCAATAGTTAGGGTTTTGTTGGTGCGCTATTGTAGCATTGAACCCTCAGTCTACCCCTATGCCAACAGGTCGGGTCCACAAAAAAATATTGTGTTAAAAATGATAGGTATCACTGGAATTTGGGCGAGGAGAGGAACCTAGTGGGATAGGTCCCAAAGAAGTGTGCTGACGGGACCACTATACTATGTTTTTTTACTCCTGTGGAGTTATTCTCTGATCTAAATAATACTACAATGTTGAAATGCCCAAATTATTAACAGGAAGTAATGTGTAGTAATTTCACAACCCAAATGTAGGAGGCACAATTGCGCATCAATAGATCTTGTCTGTTATGTTTTTGTTTCCATCCCAAGGGTTAGGGTGCAATGTGTCTACAGACAAGGGTTTTCCCTATTCTATAGTTCTCTGGTATACGTGTGAGGTCTAACAATAGTACTCAACCCAATATCTCAGGGCACCAACTATGGAGGCTAGACCGGGCCCTTATCCATACTACCCGACTACCTAGGTACTAGAGAGTATATTATCGATTTATGTTCTCAGTGGCACTATAACAGTCAGGCGACTGATCGATTTATCTATGGATGGATTCAAGATATCTAGGTCGATCCATATACAGGTGTTGTCTTATGAACTACCACTCGAAGGGGTACCAACATGGGTTACAAGGGTGGCCACCAGATGTACGCTTGAGTACCACTTGTATTTCCTACGTGTATGACTCCCCAACCATTGGTTTATGCATGTAACGATATATCTTTGTAGCTTTAAGATGCCATAATATGTCTCAACCTCAAAAAAATAAATTAACCCACAATGTTCTGCTGAGGAAAGTGCTCTGATACCACTCGTAGTATTCCATATATAAAATAGTATGCAGAACATAAATATTTTAGCTAGAAATGGAAGAACAATAATGATATAACCAGAACAATACTAGAATAATATTAGAATAACACCAGAAAGAGCACCTTGATTAATGATAGAAATGTTCACTTGCCTATTTGAGGGGGAAACCTCCAACATAGCAGACCTCTATTACAATAATATCTTAGACAATATTTCTCATACCCTCTACTCCTATTTATACTAAATCTATCTATTCAAAAAAACAATCTAGAGGAAGATCCTTCTAGAAGAGAAATATTCTATTAGGTCTTCTTACATTTGACTTATTATCCCTTATTTCTAGGCCTTATTAATATTGAACTTTATTACATGGAATTATATTGTTTTACCTATGTTAGGGGTTAGGGAGGTCAGGTCCCTAAAAAAAGGAAACATTTGAAAATGTCCTTCCATATCATAAATGGGATCCCCATCATAACCTATTGAAAAGTCAACAAGAAACATGTGTCTAATTTACTTTTCCCTTAAATAAATTGGACAATAAATATTAATCTATTATCTCATAATTACTTGAAATAAGTAATTGAAATGGAAAATCAGTTAACTATGGGAAATTCGAGTTCAAAGGTTGATTGGTAAGACATGGAGGTGACTTGAAGTTGTAACAGACTTATAAGTGTAGTTATGAGAGTTGTGAAGTAGTTTAACTCAGTTAAGTGAGTTAAGCCCAGTTGTACTAGTTGTAACTAAACTTGCACTAGTGAGAGTTCAGTAAATTAATTATTAATTAATTCACAATTAGTGAACTCACATGCAACTGAATATTCGCCATGGTTAACTACATGCATGTCAGATCCAATGGAGACCTAGTTGAGATAACAGGTGAAAGGGAAAGTTTGGCTATCAGTTGTGATTTGAGTGAAGTGCACTCATGCAATCACACATGCAGTGGATATGCTCATGAGCATGTGAAAACTAGGAAATTCAAATTCTAATTGCAGGGACTGTGCAGAGGAGGCAGGCTGTCTGGACGTAGAGAATTGGCACATGTATTTGCTGAATTTTTGTATGACAATGTGAGACGATTGTATTGTATTGAGAGCTCTTGGATTAGATTTTTGTATGAGATTGTTTCATGATCCATGATATACATAAAATATATGATAGTGGGGTTTTTAGCTTTACGCTTTCCCGGAAAAATTTCTGTGTTATGTGTTCTTGATATTTCACTTTGTGATCGTGGTTTAATTTCCACAAGATAATTAGTAGAAGCGATTATGTATTTAACAATGGCATATAATTGTTAGATCATGAGAATCACAGGAAATACTTAATTTGTATTGAAAATTTCTACATAACCAACCTTCTCTTTAGTTTTCCATCTAAAGTCGCCTATAGAGACCCTTTTGGGCTCACCGACGAAGACGTAATCTAATAGGAAAGATACCTACCCGAGCAGGCATTCCTGGTTCTAAGCCAGGTGTCTTCAATTCTTTTTCTCCATCCCATTTATGTATTCCTAAATGTATGAACTCATCAATATTATCAATCATTTAATTACCTTTATCATAACATGAAGGGTTTAGTACATCCAAGGATTCCTCTAACACTTCTTCACTTTTCGAATCACAAAATAAAGCATTGTCATAATCTTGGAAAGGGAAACAACTTACCGTTTTCACTTCTTCTTGTGTAGGAGTAATAAAGGCTTGGATGACTTCATCAAATGGAATATTAGATATCAATACTTCGTCCTCATGGATCACCTCTTCTCCTTCATCACAATATGAAGTGTCTAGCTCATCCAAGGATTCCTTCACTTATTCACCTTCTGAATCATAGAATCGGTCATCATAAAAAACCCGCAAAGGAAAATGATTTACCTCATTCTCTTCTTCTTGTGCAGGAAGAATAGGATCTTGGATGGATTCATCGGAGGGAGGAGCACTCATCAACACTTCATCCTCATGATTGCATCTTCAATATCTTTTTCTTCAACCAGATCCTTTTCATCTTTGGTAGAATTATGAGTAAATTATTACTATTCCTTATGGGATTGGTAACCTTCATCAGGAACCCTCTCTTCAAGCTATTGTTTGGAGATTGGTTCCCACCATTAATTAATTTTTTTAATGAATATGTTAATGGAAGCTACATTTTCTAGGCTAAGAATATCCGGGGTATCCTCAGGGTTATCAACCTTGACTTCTGGAGTGTAGAAATGTTCGATTTTTGTAGCCATGTCATAGGATTCTTTGATTGTCCTTGGGCCCTTTTTATTGAGGAGGAATCTAATTTCCCTGAGAATGCCTTGGTATAAAGGAATATGAGGTATTCCTTTCCTGGGTGAGACCCTTTAGGGATTCATTGTAACAAACTCTCGAATCTAGTATGGAACTCCCCATCGGTCTCTCTCTCAGTATTTTTTATTCCACTGAGTTCACTTAAAAATAAGTACATACGCTCTTTGACACCATATTTTAAGGAATACCTCTTCTATTTGATCCATGGATGTGATTTTGGCATCATGGAGACTATCATACCATACCCTAGCATAATCATGGAGAGTGGCAGATAAGAGTTTCATTTACATATCTTCAACATCATCATTTATAGGGTGGAGCTGAAAGAAATCCCAAAAAATTAGTCATGTGTTCTTCGACACTATCCAAATCACTACCAATGAATATTGGGAGCCAATTTTCATATCTTCGAGGCATTCATTGGGGGTAACTTGGAATTTTACTCATATCCAAAGCTTTGAAATTACCAGGGTCCCATTGAGAAGCCATAGTTGGATTTTCCATTACTGGAGTTTCTAGATAATCCTTTTAGGGATTATCAAAGGGAAAAGAGGGAATCACCCTCAATGGAGTCGCTAGGTAAAATTTTAAAGTAAGAAGGCTTTGAGTAAAAAAATCTTACCGAAAATGTGTTGTTCGAGGAAAATTGACTCGATGTTCCCCGACAACGGTGCCAAAAATGTTATTGTGCAATATGTACTTACCCAAATCCCAAGGAAAGTAAGGGAGATTGGCGTAAAAAACATGATATCCTATCACTTCCACCTTCATAGGAAATCCCCACTTTTTAGGGATAGGAAAGGTCTACCACAAGATTGGCATCCCCGGTAACCTAAGGGGTGGAAAATTAGGGTTATGGTCAATATATATTCTCCCCTCTTACTGGTTACCAAAGTTACTAATTCTATGTCTATGAATTGAGGTTAATGAAGTGATTTATGTACTTTCTAAAAAATAGACAATATAACATGCCTATACAATGATCCTAAGTACAAATATGATAATAATACCTCAGTAGACAACAAAAAATGACAATAAGTGTTAGCTGATATAAAATTGTAGAAAAATAATAGTTTACAACAACAAAGAGTAATTTGCAACAACTGCAAAAAATATGCCTCAGAAATGCTTGAGAAGACAATGAAAAGATAACATTTATTATATAGAATGATAATGACTTGTCACAAAAAAATTCTGAAGTGATTAGCTAGTATTTAAAGTCAATTATGCAGAAAATTTGTTGTAGTTAGATGGCTGTAGAAATAATTTATAACATCAAAAAATAAATTTATATATCTAATCTAAGTTAGTGTTAGAATTTGGTAGTTCAAGCGTAAGAGAATCGAGTTTAAGTGTTTGATCAATACACTAACAAGGGAGAAGTGAGAACTAGTGCCTTTTAGGGCTTATGGAGTCAATTATATCAACACAATAACTTGGATAAATAACAATGATTATAGTTGTCTAAGAGATGAAAAGGTGGAAGCTTGAGGAGTAGCACCTTAAGTCCTCAAGTACCAAGCCCTTAATAGAAGGTTCAACTAGGGTGTAGGCACTTCTAGGCCCTAGCAATTTCTCCTATCCTTAGAATATTGAAATATATTTAGTGCAATAAGAACTAGACAAATATTCTAAAGTGCTATCACTTTAGGGCTCTAGAAGTTTGTTTATACAAGATGTTCTTACACAAGACTAGCAAAACAAAGAGCAAGAAATAATAACCTTATGTTTCTTAGTCCTAGGGTTTTCAAGCAAGCAATTTCATAATCGTAAATATGAACAAGTAAACATACCATAAACATTCATCAAGAAATGAAAATTGTTGGATTATTGAAAGGGGGGGGTGAATAAGTAATAGAGAAATTCAATCCCTTTTAACCACAATATGCAAGTGTTATATCAATGTAGCATTATCATCCAATAGTTGCAGAGTAAATAAACAATGAACAAATGAGAAATCATACACATACACAGTACACCAATGTTTTTACGTGGAAACCAAAAGTGGGAGAAAACCACAAAATGATTTTTCTTATATGTCTTTAAGAATTACATTCATTGGAAGTAACAACTTCCTTTGTTTTCCAACTGCAATTGGAAGGAGGCTCCAACCCCCTAATTTCTCAAGATACAGCCTATGGGAAGCTCCAAGTTCCCAATTCTATGGCTACAACCAGAAGAAGGCTATGACCCCCTATGTTCTTCGGCTACAACCAAAAGGTGGCTAAAACCACCTGTCCTTGCCCCATCCAACCTCCTTGGCGTATAATTAGAATGATGGAACCACTGTCACACTATGACTGTGAGATATACTATTGTAAACCTGTACCAATCAACCTGCACCAAACAACCTATACCTATAACTTGAACCATGCATAAACCATGCATCAACCTGTACCATAAAAAATTGCATCAACCATGCACCAACCTATACCTCAACCTATAATCAACCTGTACCATAAAAAAGTGCATCAACCATGCACCAACATGTACCAAACAACCTGTAATCAACCTGTACCATAAACATGTGCATCAACCATGCACCAACCTATTCCAAACAACCTGTAATCAACCTGTACCATAAACAGGTGCATCAACCATGCACCAACCTATACCTCAACCTGTACCATGAAAAAATGCATCAACCATGCACCAAACCTGTACAAATAACAGGTC
>ML777928.1:307485-326359 GCA_009831015.1 Picea engelmannii | reverse complement strand
AAGCTTTTATTAGGTCTTCTTACATTTGACTTATTCCTCCTTATTGCTAGGCCTTATTAATATTGACCTTTATTACATGGAAATATATTATGCTACCCACTAGAGGGGTTAGGTAGGTTATGTCCCTAACATGCCCTCCCCCTTAGAATCAACCTTGTACTCAAATATTGAGATGAGGAAATTGTTGCAGAATGTTAGCAGGCTCCCAGGTGGCATCTGCTGGAGTTGTATCTTTCCACTGAACTAAAACTTCCATGATGGTACACTGACAAAGAAAATGCTCTTGCTGGTCCAAAAATTCTTGTGGCTGCAACCAGATGGATCCTTCTTCATCCAACTCGGGAAGGTTGGTTTGAGTTTGGCACTTAGTTCCAATCACCTTATTTAAGCAAGAGACATGAAAACAAATTGGGTAAAGCTAACTAATAGACTACCTTTCCAATGTGCTTGAGAAATGTATAAGGACCATAAAATTTGGGTGCTAGTTTCTGACAATGTTCGAACTTGAGTGAAGTTTCCTTATAAGGTTGCAGCAGAAGAAATACCTGGTCTCCTTTAGCAAATTTCCATTTTGAGCGACCTTGATCGGCTTGTTTCTTCATGCAATTTTGAGACATGACCAAATTATATTTGAGGGTACAAAGAATAGCCTCACGATATGTAAGTGTTTGGTCAACCTCCTGGACCTTCGATACACCTGACATGTAGGAGAGAACTGAAGGTGGATTTTGGCCATATACTTCTTCAAAAGTAGTCATGTGAGTAGATGTATGGTAAGAAGTGTTGTACCACCATTAAACTAATGGTAACCATTGAGCCCATTGATTTTTTCTTTCAGAGGAAAAACACCTCAAATAAGTCTCCAAACATTTATTGACAACTTTATTTTGACCATTAGTCTGAGGATGATAGGCAGTGCTAAGATGAAATTGGGTTCCCTAGAGTCTGAACAATTCTTGCCAAAAATTGCTGGTGAAAGTTGGATCTCGATCAGAAACAATAGAATGAGGCATGCCATGAAGCTTGAAGATATGATCCATGAAAAGTTGAGCCACAATTGATGTGGTAAATGGGTGTTGAAGAGCATAGAAATGATCATACTTGGAAAGACGATCCACAACCACCCTGATGGAAAAATTATTTCCTGATTTAGGTAATCCCACAGTAAAATCCATAGAGATGTCCCTCCAAATAGCAGGTGGAATTGGAAGTGGTTGGAGTGTGCCAGGAGGTTTGATGGTTTCACCTTTGCTGCATTGACAAACATCACATTCTACTACAAAAGTGTGAATGTGATTTTTCATACCATCATAGAAAAAATAGCGTTTGACTCGATCATAGGTTTTGGTAAACCCTGAATTCCCATCTTTGGGAGTAGCATGAAGCTTAGAAAGCACCTTAGATTTAATTTGTGACTGTTTAGTTAAATACAAACGACCTTTGTAGCGAAGTTCATCATTGTGACAAGAGTACCCTGGGGAAACTGGAGAGTTGGCTTTCAATTATTGGATCATATGAGACATTTTAGGATCATGTAGCCATTCTTGGCACACATCTTGGAGCCAATTTGGTACAATGAAGGAGAGGGGAAAAAGGGACCCTTCATCTTCATATTTTCGAGAAAGAGTGTCAACAACCACATTTTCTTTGCCTTTCTTGTAAATGATCTCATAATCATAAATAAAGAGCTTAGTTACCCATTTTTGTTGCTCTGTGGAGGAAGGTCGTTGCTCTAGAAAATACTTGAGGCTTTGATGATCTATCTTAATTTGGAAGCATTTCCCCAGGAGATAAGGGTGCCATAGATCCACTACATGCAGAATAGCCAACATTTCCTTTTCATAGATTGATTGGACCAAATGGCATTTAGACAAATGTTTGCTAGTAAAGGCCAAAGGTCTCCCTCCTTACATAAGGACAACTCCAATTCCTCTGCATGAGGCATCACATTCGAGGATAAAGGTTTTTGTGAAATTAGGAAGGGACAAGACCATATAGTACACATAGCTGCCTTCAAAGCTTGAAAATCTTGATCTGTTGTGAGAGTCCAAGTGAAATAATTATTTTTAAGGAGAGAAATGAGAGGGGCCACAATATTCCCACAATTCTAAACAAACTTGCGATAATATCCGGTTAAACCCAAAAAACCATGCCAGCTCTTAATAGTCTTGGGACAAGTCCAATCCTGCATTGCTTCAATATTTTTATGATCCACCCAGAAACCAACCTTTCCAACAATATGACCCAATTACTCTACTTCTGAGGCTCCAAAGGAACATATAGAGCGTTTGAGGAAAAGTTGGTGCTAAGAGAATAGATGGAGAATTTGATCCACATGGGAAATATGAGATTGCCAAGTTTTACTATAGATGATAATATCATCAAAGAAAACTAAGACAAAATGATAGAGAAAAGAATGGAAGATATGATTCATGAGGCATTGGAAGGTGGGGGGGGAATTACACAGGCCAAAGGGCATGACCAAAAACTCATAGTGACCCTCGTGATTTCGAAAGGAAGTCTTGGGTATTCCAGCTTCTTGCATACATATCTAGTGGTAGCCAGAACACAAAACAAGTTTAGTGAAGTACTGAGCACCACTCAGCTCATCCAAGAGATCATCAATGATAGGAATGGGGAGCTTGTCCTTGATGGTGAGCTTATTGAGGGCAATTTTTTTTGGAAAAATGCATCACATACCTTCTTTATTAAGTACCATGACCACATGAGAAGAATAAGGGCTGGTACTGGGGCAGATAACACCTACTTGGAGCAATTCTTGCACTATTTTCTCAATTTCATTCTTTTGGGAAAAGGGAGAACATTGGGAAGAAGACTACTAGGAACAAGGGGAATGGAATGATCATGAACACCAGGAGAAGGAGGAAGTCCCTAAGGGGTGGAAAAAACAACTTGAAGTGTGGAAAAGATAGCTTGGAGGTCAGGATGCACAAAGGGTGTCTCAATGGTCTGAATAGAATGGAGTTGAGCAATGATACCTGAGTGGCATTTCTTGAGGATTTTTTCCATATGATGGGAACTAATGATATTAAGAGAAGAAACTATGCGACCTTGGAATTTATGCCTTTATCCTTCCTGTTGAAATTGCATGGTTAATTCCTTAAAAACCATAAGAATGGGACCCAAAGTGCGTAACCATTCAACACCTAGCACAATGTCACAACCTCCCATGTCAATGGAAAACATATGAGATTTTAGTTGGTAATGTCCAATTTGAAGATGAACATTTTCACAATGCCCAAAACATTTCATGGACCCACCATTGGCTATCATGATTTGAAAATTATTGACAACACGAATATAACAATTGGTTTCCTGGGCAATGTGATGATGAATAAAATTGTGGGTGATACCACTGTCAACAAGGATGATGACCTTCATGTGCTTAATGTATCCAATGAGCTTGAGTGTTTGTGGGGCCGAGAATCCAATGAGGGCATGCAAGGAAATAAGTGGGTCAACTACAGGTGGGTTAGCAGGCTCCTGGGTGGCATCGAGAAGGGAGGGTTCTTCAACAAAGGGAACTGTCACATCCTCTTCAGGAACATCTTCAGAAATGGCCATAAATAATTTGTGTTCCTTACACTTGTGCCCTAAAAAATATTTTTCATCACAATTATAGAAAAGAGCCTTCAGTTGGCGTTCAACCATGTCATCCCTAGTTAGTTTCTGGACCTTGAGGGGAGTGACAGGGGGGTTAGGATTAGTGGGTCGAGGGTGAGTAACAAAATGGAGTTTTTTGTTCTCGAAAAAAAAAACTTGTTGGGCCTATTTAGCACATTGAGTAGCTTCCAACCAAGTTGGAGGGTGGGCCATGAGAACTTGGGATCAAATTTGATCCTTGAGACCACTGATAAAGAATTCATGGAAGAATGCATCTGACATGCCCTCTGTTCGAAAGGAAAAATGCTCAAAAGCAGTGATGAAGTCTTCCGCTGTGCCTGGATGTTTCAACTTGGTCAAACAATCGAGATAATGGGTATCTGTATCAAAGCGGGCATATAGCTCAACAACAAACTGGGTCTAGGCAATATACCCCTGACGTGATTTTTTTCTCCGTTTCCACCATTGCCAACATTCATGATCTAGATAGAGGAAAACAAAGAGAAGTTTGGCCAACTCATCAGTAATACCATGCAAAGAAAAATAATGCTCCATTTGAGTGACCCAACCTGTAGGATTGGATCCATCAAATTTATTAACCTCTACACGAGAAATATGGGGTTCACAATCAAAGGAGTTGGAGTGAAAATGCGAATACTGACAGGAATAAAAAACATCGAGTTAGTCTGATGAGGAAGGACCCATAGGGTGGTTAAACAATTGATTGAAAAAAAATTGGAGGGAGGTCAATTGGGTTGTGAGGTTGGCTTCCATGTTGTTAAATTTGTTCTCTAATTTTTCAATGCGGGAATTGGTAGAATCCATATGAGATGTGATCAGATGTTCAATGGAGACATGGGCTTGATTGATGGAAGTTTGGAGTTCTTGGTTGCGAGTGGTGTCCATTTGGAGAGGGGAAGTGTGGGTAAGGAAAAAGAAATGGGTGGGTGGGACAAAAAAAAAAGTACTTAGAAGTGATAGGTACCACAATGATCAGTGCATGAAGGGAAATATAATGGAATAGGTGGAAAAATAGGGAAACTAGGAAGGGGTCGGGTCCACTGAAACAAAAAGGATTAAAAATGAAGGGTATGACTTTGATCAGGGAGAAAATGGGAATCCAATGAAATAGGTCCCAAATAAGTGTGCCGACGGGACCACTATACTCTTTTTTTTACTCCCGCGAAGTTATACTCCGCTATGAAGAATACTGCAATGACAAAATTCCCAAATGCTTAACAAGAATAAATGTGTAGTAATTTCGTAACCAAAATGTAGAAGACAATGTAGCATGACAATAGATCTTGTTGGTTCTATTTCTGTTTCCTTCTCAAGGGTTAGGGTATTCAAGGGTTCTACAGAAAATGGTTTTCCCTATTCTATAACTCTCTGATATACATACGAGGTGCAATAGTAGTACTCATACCAATATCTCAGGGCACCAACTGTTACACCTCAAAATTACTCACTTCAATGGTGTCACAAGTGTCGTCATTACAAGTGTTGTAAGTGTCGCATCTTGACCAAAAGTGTTTCAAGTGTCACAAACATCATACTTCCATATTTCCTATGTCGTTCCTCTAACGACATCACAAAGACACTTAAGACACCTCAAAGACTAGTTTTGAAGAAGAGAGATCACTTGACAAGGAGTATAAACCTTTTGCCACTAAAAGAACCACTCAAAAATGGATTTTGGAGAGGAKYRCTCCCCTACCCACTGTYAGGGAGTGCTGGCACTCCCTAAGCCTCTTTGGGGGAGTGTTTGAGCTCCTTKTTCACCCTTTTGGGGGATTGCTACCCTTTTCTGAGCAYGTTTTGGGTTTGTTGAGACAAATCAGGGAAGAATCCCTCAATTCCTGAAGGTGGTTGGATTTGAATAGATGGTCAAGGCATGATCTTAGGGAATATCCTCAAATGAAGGAGAGGAATCCTCAACTTATCCCAAATATCTCTCAAGTGGTTGGACCTCTCCAAGGTTATATAAAGATGCCTTCTCATGGTGAAATGTACATGAGAAGAGACTAGAGATTGATACCAAACTTATGATCCTATAAGTGGTATTGACATGGAAAATATTGGAGATGTGAAAMTTATGATCTCATGAGTGAGATGTCATCAAAGMAATCGRTGTAGATTACTTGAGCAAAGGGGTTGGACAAGGAGAACTGGAAGAAGATGTTGCACCTTCATTMAAAGGATTGTAAGTACTTTTACTTGTTCTCATTAATAATCAATGCTTGGCCTATTTCTTTCAAACTTATGTTTGTTCCATATGAKTTTGTCTGCAATAGATGGATCTATATTTGAGCTAATCTCAGTAGACAAGGAAGTCTTTTGTACCTTTGTTTGTTTTACAGGACCTATCAGGGAKCTCAAGATCAAAGCTTGACCTGGACTTTGCAAGGACAAACGTCACTAATAAGGTACATATCTTTCTCCTTCTCTTTCATTCATTAGCTTGATTAGATCTAAAGGGAAGTCAGTTTCCATGTTAAGTACTTTTCTGTCTTGGCCTTAGGAGTCTAGAGACCAAGAGGGAATCCACTTGTCTGTAGGGGGATTCACCTACAACACCAACTAAGGAGGCTATACTGTTCCCTTAGCCATACTATCTGACTACCTAACTACTAGAGAGTATCTTCTCGAGTGTTGTTCTCGGTGGAACAATAACAGTTAGGCAACCGATTGGTTTATCTATGGAGGGATTAATAAGATCTAGGCTGATCTATATACATGTGTTTTCTGATGCACTACCACTCGAAGGGGTACCAACAGGGGTTACAGGGGTGGCCAAAAAATGTCCGCTTAAGTAACGACAAATATCTATAGCTTAAAGATGACGTAACATGTCTCTACCCTGAAAAAATTTAACCCACAATTTTCTGCTAAGGAAGGTGCTTTGATACCACTTGTAGTATTCCAGATATAAATCAGTATGCATAACAAAAATAATTAGCTATAAATTTCAGAGAAGCAATGATATAACCATAACGATACCACAATAATACCAGAATAATACCAAAATAACACCGGAAATAGAACTTTGATTACTGATAGAAATGTTCACATACCTCTTCGAGGGGGAAAACTCCAGCAGAGGAGAACTCTATTACAATAATATCCAAGACAAAACTTCTCATACCCTTTATTTCCATTTATACTAAATCTATCTATCCAAAAGAAAAATCTATAGGAAGATCCTTCTAGAAGAGGAAGCTTCTATTAGGTCTTCTTACATTTGACTTATTCCTCCTTATTGCTAGGCCTTATTGTTATTGGGTAAATCGGTAGATGTGGATATGAACTAATCCCCATAGATTCACTTGGATCTAGAACAAAATGAGATAGAACAAGTCACTTTCCCTAAGTTGTGATCATTGAGTTTACTACCAAAGGAGGAATAGATAACATACCTTATGAATCGCTTCCTTATATCTTTGTTGTCCCTGCTTCACTCTAGTGCTCTTGTGGAATCATATATGCGATAGCACAAACCAACCAATGTGAAAGCAACAATAGTAGAATTCAATGACATCCTAAACATGTGATCAATGAATCATGTAATAAAATACTAATCATTTTATGGGAAAGAGACGTGCCACCGTATTATATTAATGAAAAGTAGAAGATACAACCAAATTTCCTTGATGTTGCAAGTTCCCTTTTAGTGGTCCTTCATTCCAAAAAACACATACACTTGCTCTAAAATTCGCATGAATATAATCCACAAAAGCTTGATAGACAAATGGAGGCCTCAAGCATCACTAGGAACAAGATTCTTCACACAGTCTTCAGCCTATTCTTTCATCAATTCTCTACTTAATATTGCTTAACCTTTTCCATGAGAATCCCATGATTATATAGGAGAAGGTGAAGTGGTTAAAGGGATGAGGATGATCCCATCAAATCAGAGAAACCCATAGGATCGCAACCATACAGATGCCACCTCACATTCTAGAAGATTCCCCTTCTAGAAACTTCATGAAACCTCTTTCCTCTTTTATCTTTGGAACGCCGCTGCACCCTACCTATACAACAACCTGCGGAAATCCCATGGGCCATCTATAGAGAAACCTATGGAAATCCCATGGGCCAACTATAGAGAAACCTATGGAAATCATAGATTTCCGCACTTTGTAATATATGCAGCCTGCAAACCCTTTCTAAAAAGAAGCCTTGTAGAGGAGGAAATAATTTTCTTTTCTCAGGCAAAAAGTCATGTTGGGAGCCTGAACACATGTTTGTGAAATCATCATTAGGGTGACCAAAATAATGTGTAACATAATTCCCCCCAAAGTATGAGGCTGGAACTCATGACAGATGAAATAATTTGTGAAAATGTGTGTATGTGTTTCGGGAACAAGGAACACACCAATTGGGAACCTGCAATAAATCAAGCATCTGCACAATATTATACCATGTTTTAAGTAGGCATTCCCATGTTCAGACTATAAATGATTGAAATCATCAATATAAGTCATGGCCACCAATTATACATTGTGGATCCATGTCATCAAGATTCTACATAGGCACGAGGAATACACTGTGGATCTATGTATTGGAAAACTCAGATACAAACATAGCCACGAGACATACAAAGTGGATCTATGTGTCAATTCAAATAAAAAATAATCAATCTCAACCTGGATAAAAAATGATGAGGTCTACGGTCTTCAATCCCGTCATCCGTTAGTACGAATATAGCCATGTGATTACAGGTGTTGAAGTCGAACATGGTTAGAAACCACTTGATTACCAGTCGTTAATGAAAACCATTAACAAGTGTGAGGGAAATCACGATTGATGTCAATGAATCCCAAGGTACAATAGTACAATCCAACGAGTGTGAATAGATGAGATGAAGTCGAACACTCAATGGAATCTATTGATCAGGGATCAATGATGTAAATCCACCATCGAAAGTGAAGAAACCTTCCATTGAGGCATGCAATCTCTAAGGCACTAAATAATTTCTAAGTCTTGTTCCTGGATAATGAGCTGAAGTCGACAGGAAAAGACTCATCATAGGAGGACCTTGATGTATCCCCCATCAAATGAAATGAAATAAGTAACAGATTTAGGGTAGATCAAAGTACGAACATGATTTTAAACTGGCACAAGGAAGGCCGACCTGGTAGGAATTGCCAATTGCAGATGACCAACTTAATAGAGGGCTTGGTTGAACTTCTCTTGAACACATGAATGGCATGACACTGGCCTTGGTAGCATTGACTCAAAGATGACCCAAGATATGAACTTGCAGAAAGTTAGAAAAGAGACAAATGGATTTCCCAACCCGGATTCAAATGATGAAGGGGGTGTCATGTTCAAGAGCGATGCTTACTGCCACTAACACAAATATAGAGACACATCTCTTTCCCAAATTCCCCCCCACCATTTCTGGCGAGTACCTCTTTATTTTTACGCAAGCTTGAGGAGGATAACATATGCTTGTTGATGTAAGATTATCCTTTGGACGAGTCCCTCAGAGTATGTTTAACGAACCCTAAGAAGGAGTGGTTCGGTCCCATGTGGGTCTTTCAATGCTTGTTTAATGAGTCCAAAGATAGAAAACTCAGGGGTTTTTCATATTTTGAGAGTCTGAAAAAAACTTAAAGAGAACTCTCCCAGTTCCTTTTTCATAAAGTAGTTTGATAGGACCGAAAAAGTGATAAACTATTGCCCATCAAACGTTTTCTTCAAATACTTTTACGAGCGTGAAAAGAACAAGGTCGCTCGACAATCTTTTCATTTTTTGGAGTGCGAAAAGAGCTTAAAGGTTACTCCGTAAGTTTTGTTATTTTCGTGTTACCATGATGAGTACGAAAAGATGAAAAAAGTATACTCGGTTATGTTCTCATCGATTTTCAAGCACGAGAACAAACAAAGACTAAGATCGAGGTTTTTATAAAAAACCCTAAAAAGTAATCGTACACGCGACGAAAAAGAAAAACAAATCACAAAAACTATCCCCACTTCATTGTTCAGAACCCTAGTCTACCCATCTGCGAGAAACAAAACACTCACGAGACCATTAGGCTGGTAGGTTTTTGAGAAAATATATTTAAATGATATGAAATATTTTTAGAAAAAGTAAAAATTGAGTTAAATAGGAGTAAGAACTCATTTTCACTATTTCATTTGTATTTGGTCAAAAACTTGTCTAAGAGCCCTTTTTCACCTCATATTTCGGTGGTCGATTGCAGGGAGCACAGACGATCATTTGGTGAATGGTTTGCGTGAAAATGATGAGTACCTCATCTTCTTCCTTTTCAATGGTTTAAAATTCATTTCAATCGGTTAAAAGATGATTTTTTGGGTGAAATTTTGGGCTGTAGGTGTGAACTAGGGCCGTCGCAGGTGCCCTATATCGGGGCTGAAAAAATCAAGGATTTTCGTAGGTTCCCAATGGTTCACTTGCAAAAACCCCTCTCTATAACTGAAGCCCAGTCATGGCAGCCGAAAACCAAAAAAGAAAATGATGCATTGGACCAAAAATAATTCCAAAAAATGATGATTGAAGGTGCTAACTTCTTTATTTCATCTCCATGCAGGTATTTTGATTGCAAAAATGTTGGAGTGGAGAGAAAGAGAGCATGAAGATGATGATGCTATGGATTTGAATGATCCGGGAACCATAAATGACCTACGATAGTGTGGTTTTTTAAATTTCTTCAAGATCCAGGGCATGAGAGCCCAACTGAGACTGTTGGAATATTTGGTCCATATGTGGGACGTGGACCAACAAGTATTTCATGTGGGTGTTCATGTGATTTCCTTGGACATCGAAGATATTTACCTCTTTAAGGGGCTATCCCGTCATGGGGTGCAAGTGACCTTAATAGGAGGTCGAGGTGGTGGTTTGTGGATGAGTGAATACATCAGATGCTATTGTGAACTTGAGGCTGAGCGACGCAAGGGTAAAGTGGCTATCAGAGGGGTTCGTGATCTCACTCTTAGAACCATTCTTTTCACCATTTCACAGATGGCAGTGAGTGCTTCTCCGCACATGGCTCTACAGAGCTACTTTCAGTATGTCATGGAAGGCACAAAACCTCGTGTGTTCAACTGGTGTTATGGACTCCTCCGCAGTATGAAGAGTTAGTTGACCAAGAGAAAGAACGGGGAGATGAAGCAGTTTGGGTATGGATCCATTTTGGTATCTTTCTTCTTGGTAGATTGGAATATACTAGTGCCACAAGATCCGCGGATGAAGCGGTGGTGTGATATCATGTCCTGACATGTAGCGGACCCCATTATTAAATACAATGATACATTTTTTGATTGGCTGGAGCCCCATATCTTGATGATCGATGAATATGCATATGTTGGGCTAGAATTTCGCAATGATCCCGACTTGGTGCTACCTGAGAGTTTTCAGTGGGGGGATCTAGGTAAGAAAAACATTTTTCTCTTATGGTGTTTTTGTAATTTTTTTTCAAAATATTAAACACATTTTTTATGTTTTCAATCCAATGACTAATCAAAATATTTTGACCATGCAGATGTAGGGCCATTCCGACCCCTGAGTACATCCCCTATCTAGAGGTGAGGGGAAGAAGCGGTAGTAGCAGTATGGGATGTGGATGATTATGAAGAAATCGAGATGATATGTCGATCAACGAGGTCCCGAGGCATTTCCAGCGCCATACCGTAGGCGTGTCTGGTCCAATGAGATGATTGCTCCATAGGGTAGCACGAGAAGTAGTTTGTTACCATTAGAAACATACATGATGCCACTTTGTAGAAGCTATGAGCTTCATATTTTGATATTTTGGTATTCGGATGAAAAACAATCTTTTTGTAAAAAACTTATATATATATATATATATACACACACATGAGGCTTCTACTGAATTATTTTGCTTTGTATAATACATGCGATGTGTGATTGGATTTATAAATGTCTCAGATGTCTGTCTAACACATAATTAGATAATGCATCAGCTAATGTATTTATACATATAGGAATGTGCTGATACTCGATATAATCAAAATAACGTTCCAAGAGGAGAATTCATAAATATACCTGTAACAAAGTAGGACTTCGGATAACATAGACATTACTTAAATATAGCAATATTAGCTACGAATCAAGTCGTATAACCAAGCAATGAATCCCAAGTGAGATAGCATCGGTCAAAAATTTGATGACTGCGCTATACTCTACGATATTATTGGTTGCATGACCAAGGCAAACACCGTGTAGAATAATAATTTCGTTCGTGGGTGCATAGATTACCCATGCAACAAAATCTAGGTTCTGAGTGCTACGACTAGTGCCATCAGTGAAGCCAAAGTGGGGTAACGAAGACTCTGACATCTGGAAACCAAGCACAATGCAAAGTAAGCGGTCGAGGGTAGAAACCAAATAACAAAAAAGCACACAAAAGTAGCACACAACAATATGATACAGTAAAATACAAGCACTCATGCAAAGATAGTCTAAGAATAGTACTTCTTCAAGTAAAGCCCATTTCTGGGTTCACTCAAAGGAATTCCATCATAATCTACTAACTTGTAGGCTTCCTTCTCCAACACTCATTTGACGATAAACAGGCCTTGCCACATAGCCTCAAATTTTCCAGCTTCTAGCAAATCATGATCTTGTTCATAGAGGAGAACTAGATCACCCTCATAGAAAATGCATGGCTTGACATGCTTGTCGTATTGGGATTTTACACGTTTCTTTTGGGTTTCAATAACTAGGGTGGCATCACGATGGGATTCATCTAAATGCATAAGATACAACAGACGTTCTTCTTCAGCAGAGGTGTTTGGGAGAAGTTCAACGACTAGTTTTAACGATGGAATCTCACATTCAATCGGTAGGAAAACTTCTATACCATACACTAATTGGAAGGGTGTAAACCCCGTGGCAGACTTCACAGATGTTTGATAGGCCCATAATGCTGAAAACAACATCGTGTGCCAACTCGTTTTGTGAATTCCTATAATCTGTCAAAGCATGGTGATAAGAACCTTGTTGATCACTTCAACTTGGCCATTGCCCTGCGGATAGTAGGGGGTTGAGTTTTCATGTCGAAGAACCAAACTTTCTGTAAGCTCATACATCATGAAGTTTTGAAAGTGGCTACCGTGATCAATGATGATAGACTGTGGGATTCCAAATCGTGTGATGATTTGATTGATATGAATAACACTGTAGTTTTTCCTATATTGTCGAATGTAGGCATCGCCTCGACCCATTTCGTGAAATAATCCACGGCTACAATAATGTATCCATGCCCCCCGACCAAGTGAGGGTTACAGGTCATGAAATCAATACCCCATTTAGTGAAAGGTCCAACGAAAACTGCAGGGTGTAAAGGAGCGGGATGATATCTTATCTTATGATTGTATGTTTGGCAAGCATGGCATTTTTGGACGAAAGTTATATAATCTTTAAATAAAGAAGGCCAAAAGTACCATGTTCACAAGATATTTTGGGCAGTGGCATACCCATACATATGAACGCCACATGCTCCAAAGTGGCAGTCATTCAAATATTTCTCGGCCTCATCCAAGGTGAGACAACGTCAGAATATAGAGTCAACACCACAACGATAAAGTGTGTCACCGAGAATGATGTATTGATGGTCTTGATAGCGGATGTGAAGATAATATGTACTAGAGACATCTAGCCAGAAAGTTTGAGTTTGGAGATAAATGATAATATATTCATACCAAGCATCATCATAACTGATCAAAAAAAGGGATTCGTCTGGTAGGGAATCCTCTGCCACATTTTCTGTCTCAGAGGAGGGAAGGTCACATATCAGTTCAGAAAAGACCATGGACTTATTTGACTTAGCACGCTCGAATTCTATGTCAAACTCCTAGAGAATCACTATCCATTTGGAGCATTTCCCCCCTAACAATTGACGTGTAAGAATGTGTTGTATAGGGTTGCAATCGAAAATTACAGTGGTCTTGTGTAGTAGAATATAGTGACGGAAACATTGGACAACTTGAACAACTACCAAGGCTAGTTTTTCAACATGTAAGTACTTGGCTTCGGTAGTCGTGAGAATCCGAATCAAATAATAAATGACATGTTCATCGTGTAAATCGTCTTCTTGGACTAGAACCATGGAAATGGTATATTCCGAAGCAGCGAGCTAAAGGAAATAATCTCAACTATAATCAGGTGGGAAAAGGAGTGGGGTACAGGTTAAGGTCAGTTTCAAAGCTTTGAAGGATTTGTTGGTAGTGGTGTCCCATAAAAACACAGAGCCCTTATTTAGTAGTCGAGTAAATTCGAGTGTTAACTCAATGTAGTTTGGGATAAAACGACGTAAACAATTTTCCTTCCCTTGCAAACTTTGTAGCTAGTGAAATAAGGAAGGAGGAGGGAGATTGAGGATCACCTCGACCTTCAAAGGATCTACCCTAATCCCCTGACATGACACAATAAATCCAAGGAGTCGATGGGACTCAACACAAAATACACATTTATGTGGGTTTAAGCATATATGATAGAACCGACAATGAAGGAAAATGGCTCGGAGGTGGGCCAGATGATCACTACGATGCATGGAATGCGCTGGTAGGTCATCTAAATATGGTTGTACAATATGATTAATATCATGGAAAGCATAAGACATAACACGTTGACACGTCGCACTGGCGTTCTTCAAACCAAAGGGTAGTTTCCAGTAGGTAAAGGTGCCCCAAGGAAAAATGAAAGCGGTTTTGTGTTGATCCGTGGGTAAGATATTGATTTGATTATATCCAAAGAAACCGTCCATAAAAGAGGATGTTTCACTTCCAGTGAAATCGTTGACGATTTGGTCAACGAAGGGGGTAGGAAAGTTGTCCTTAGGACAAGCTTTGTTGATATCCCTATAATCAACACAGACACAAATCGTACCTTGTTTTTTGTTAACCAGAACTAGATTGGATACCCATTCAGTCAAAGCCACAGGATAAATAAAGCCATCTTTAAGAAGTTTTTTGAATTCAAGCTTGATATCAATTGCTTTACGGGGGTGGACCGGGCGAAGTCTCTACCAGACAGGTTTAGCATCCAGGTAGGTCTTAATTTCATGTACAACAATATCAGGGTCAATACCTAGCATCTCTTCGTAGCTCCACGCAAAGATGTCATGAAATTATTGAAAACATGACTTATATGTGACAACCTCATCGGTGGAACATGAAGCTCCGATGTGGACATTTTCGACAACTCCAGGTTTAATAGATATGTCAAGGGGGATGGTGGGTGAAATGTTACTTAAGTTCCCTTCATATAACACATCGTGTGTGGATTCAGGAAATGAAGAAATAATGACAACGGTCGACGAAGTCGAGATTGGTTGGTAAATATCGATGGTGTGTTGTTCGAGAAAGAGAATGGAATGATGATGCCCATCATCCCAAGGGGTATCTTCCATCGACATAACCGACATAATCATCTTGTCCTTGGGAAAAATAACACGGAATGATTCAAGAGATGAATCACCGAGAGAGGGAGTAGAAGGGTCAGCTGATTGAATGGCTTGGTAAGTGGATTCAACCGGACTTAAAGGCATCTGGTCACCATAGTGAAGATAATCACTGTGTTCGGGTATTATCCACAGGTCAGAAGACATGGGAGTTTTGCAGATGGAGGTGGAAATCATATTAATCGAGGCAACCAAAGGAGGCGGAACGTCGGGTGGTGGGATTAGAAATGTACCCATCAGAGTTTAATCTTTTAGTAGAGCCACACCAACATTCTTGTACCCAGGGGGTGTCTTTGCAATGAAAGGTAAGTTGATGTTACGTGTATCAGAGTTAAAGAATGACGGTTGGTATACTGTAACTAATTTTCCCTGATGTGGAAAACGCACGATACGAAAAAGAGTAGACACGACTGCACGCATGGAATCAATCCAACTACAACCAAGTAAAAGGTTGTAATCGAGAGGTGCGTCAAATACCTCAACTTCAATGTTGACCATTTTGCCTTCTAACATAATAGGCAAGGAAGGGAGGACACCGTAAGGTTTAAATCCAGAGCCATTAAAGGCTTTGAGCATGTTGTGTGATTCAGTGAAGAAAGGAGAGCCAATGGCTTTCCAACAGGCAATAGACATGACACACGTTGAGGCACCCTCATCAATAACTATTCTACAAATGTTCTTGTCGATGACAAAAACTTGTATTTGAAATGTGAGTTGAGGGGGTAACCTTGGAATGTGATCTTCCAAGTCAAAGATTATTAAATTCGTATATGTAGGGTTGATTCCACCAATATCTTTTAACAGTGCCTTCCGTTGTGTGGGACAACTTTGAAGGACTTTGAGGGCTGACATCACAGATGATGCTTGCACCAGATCCTCTACAATACTGTAGTTCTGAGCAACACGCGCATGAGGATTGAAAGCAGACTTTCGAACCACGCCCTTGGGAGGAGGGTGAAGGACTGTATTGAGGTTTGGTCATTCGAGATGAAGAGGACCATTGGAAGGTGGAACCGAGGGAGATTGTTGAACCAACGAATGTGGTATATCATCAACTTTCTCCTTGGAGGAAGAGTAATCTTTGGCACGAGTGGTAAGTGTGATGTCATTCTTCTTTGAATCACCATTACACATAAGTACATAGGAGGTAGTGGAGGAAGAAGGTTGATCATGGATGACCAATTGAGCCTGTTGTTGAGAAGGGAAGGGATGATACAGGACGACAGGTGTAGGAGGTTTTGGGGTCCCTTGAAGGAACTTTGTGACCTCGACACATCTCGGACAATCCTTCGTGTAGTGATCATTACCACAGATAAGGCAAGGATAGCGATGTTTTCGTTTGTCCTTATCATCAATAGGTTGTGACTTGGTCTTGTCAGATTGTGGGTTGTTATTTTTATCCTCCTTATTCCTACGCTTCCCTTTTTTAGATTTATTCTTACTAGTAGGAGTCGATTGAACAACGTTCACTTCATAAGTTTTACCAGTGGGAGGAGTGGGTGTCGAAGCAGTTTGAACATTAGAAGCATGGGATTTGGGATTGGTGTGAGAGGCCTGTGTAGATTGAGGTTGAGCATGGAAAGTACCTATTACATCATCAACAACATGAGAAGTTGCTAGGGTTGTTGAGGTGGTCTTGGTAGAAGGACGAGGTGCATCAGGGAGCAGATCGTAAAGAGTACCCATTTGTGAATAAATGAGATCAAGGTACTGGGCACGACTGATCGCCTGTTCTTCTGTGACAACTCCACCCATGGAAATGTATTTAGATCAAATGTATTTAGATATGTCATTAATGGAGGATTTCATGAACCATTATGCCAATAACTGATTGGGAAGATCGAGTTTGATTAAACGTTGTCTTCGTCTCCACTGATGAATTTGATCAGAGATATGAGTGGCTTTATTTTTCTTGAAATAACTCAAAATATTGGTTCCCATTTCATAACGGATTGGACTGGTAGTGGGTGAGGAAATACATAGATAGGGTATTAAAGTAGGTGAAGAAGCCTCATGGTAATTCTATATACCACTTGGCGGATGAACCCTTGAGAGTTCGTTCAAAAAGACGTAACCAAATGGAGTCATCCATCAAAGAGTTGGATGAACACCAAAGGTGGAAATTCATGACATGATTGTTCGGATCCTCTACCAGTTTACCATCAAAATTAGGAATGTTTGATGGTAATTTGGCCGATATGGCAGGGAATTGAGGAGAGTGATGGATAGGGTCATTCAAAATCCTAGACAAGTCAGGGAAATCCAAAGTGTCTAAGAATGGTAACTGTCTATTCACATCAGGGTACTGGTGACTTTGGGGAGGAAGTCCCGTCGGTATACCAGTAGGACTGTAAGTAGTTTGCATATGATGTGAAGATCCTGACAGATTTGGTTGTGGGTGTGGAGGCAGGTAGCCCATGGGGTTGTACTGATTAGGGATGTTCCCTTGGAAAGGGACACTAGATTGATCATTCGAACCCCAAATGGGACTGGAAGTCCTGGGGTATGGTTGGTCCGTACTAGGGGGTATGAAAGAGATGACTTGAGGTTGTTTCCCCCCTGTCGATTGAGTATTACCCTGGGTAAGAAAATTCCAATACTGGGCCAAAGATGCCGGTATGTTCTGTCCATAGGGTGGGGTGGGTGGGGGTTGTCCTCCAACTATAGGTTGTGTCCCAATTGGGGTTTGACCTCCAAATGGGGGTTGATATTGGCCCCCAGGGTTTAATTATTTGCCAACATGAATATGATAATTAGGTGTGAAATACTGAGTAATGCCACTAGGGTTAGATCCTCCTATGAAAAGTGGATAAGACCCTCTAGAGGGGGGCTGGGAAGTGTCAGAATGAAACTAGAAATAGGATTGTGCCCAGGAGGAGAAAAAACTCCAGATGCTCTAGATGGAACCTGAGTAGGGATAGGGATAGAAGCATTCAACCCATTATACCCAGGAGGAAGTGACGGGGAAGGTCTAGGTGAAAGTGGTGTGCCAATGGGATCTTGGCTAGCCATCATAGTTTTGGTGGGAATAGTCGTAGCATTTGGGACCATTGTAAAGTGGTCCATCTGAAGGGGGATGGTCGAGTTAGGATAAAATGATGAGGAGTTTGAACCAATGAACATATAGTAATTTGTAATGGGAGAATGATCTAGGGGTATCGTGTCTTCAACAGACGTTTCGGGTGACTCAGGTAGGTATGACAAGTATATCAGCACTTGAACTGGCTTCGGAAAGATCCCGTCTAGATATGTTAGTGGTCCAAAACGGATCTTGGCCTTCAAGACCTGGAAAAGGTTTGGTTGGTAGTCCATAAGTTTGAACAACAAGATCTTCAGATGAATTTAGCCGAAGAATACGTCTCTCAGAACCATGAGGAAGTTGAAAAGACTCTAGAGAGGAAGAAATTCAGAAATTGTCTAAAGAGTCAGTTCTTTCCACTCGTGGAGTGGCAATGTCTTGGACCTCACTCTGTTGAGGAGAGCCCTCTGGTGGATTAATAGGAAAGGTTTGAGAAATTTTTGGATCTTCCAGAGGTAGGCCTTGAATTCTATGTGAACGACATGGAGGGTCAATATTTACCAAACCAAAAAATTTGCGAAAACAATCTATGGCCAACTATGAAAACAAATAGCACTCGCTAATAAAATCTAGAGTTAAAACTAGGCAAACAAACCTTCTCATTTCAAAGTCACTAGCTGGTGATGAAATCCAACGTCGTGAGACTGAGATAAGAAGGGGTTGGGCTAGGGTGGAAAATTTATGTTGACAACCTGCTTAACGAACTTACACCCTGGTGCAA
>ML777928.1:238653-279856 GCA_009831015.1 Picea engelmannii | reverse complement strand
TGGCTAACCTTGTTCCCCTCAGAAAGAAAAGTGGTGAAATAAGATTGTGTGTGGAATTTCAGAATCTAAACAGGGTGTCTCTCAAAGACAACTATCGACTTCCTAAGATGGATTACATCCCACAGAAGGTGGTTGGATCCTATAAAATGTCGATGTTGGATGGTTTTTCAGGTTACAACTAGATCATGGTGCACCCAGATGACTGGGAAAAGACAAACTTTACAACACCTTGGGGTACGTTCATGTATGCAAAAATGCCTTTTGGGCTTATGAATGTTGGAGAGAATTTCCAAAGGGACATGGATATAGCCTTTTTCGATGAGAATGATAATTTTATCATAATTTACTTGGATGATATCATGGTGTTTTCAGTTTCCGATGAACAACATATTGAACATCTGAAGAAGGTTTTCCAGAAATGCAGAAAGTTTGGCATCTCATTAAATCCGAAAAAATCAAACTTCAGGATGCAAGAAGAATTTTTTTTTGGACACATCATCTCAAAGGAAGGCATAAATATAGACCCCAATAGAGTGGAAGAGATTCAGAAGATAGGCACTCCTAGGAGCAAGAAAGAGGTGCAGTCTTTCCTAGGAAAGGTAAATTTTCTAAGAAGGTTCATTCCCAACTTGGCTAAGATTATAAAGCACATCACAAAAATGCTCAGGAAAGGTAATGAAATAAAATGGACTCTTGAAGCTAGGAATTCATTCGAAGATATTAAGGTGGAGCTGAGAAAATCTCCAGTGCTAACAAGTCCAGATTTCACAAATGAATTTATCTTGTTCTCCTTTGCCTCATAACACACCATTGCTCACATTGTTTTACAAAAGGATGAGAAAAACTTTGAAAATCCCATAGCCTATTACAGAAGGACATTTAGAGACTCTCCACTAAGGTATGATATCATGGAAAAACAAGCATATGCCTTGGTGAAGGCCCTCAAGGAATTCATAACTTATATATTGCATTCTTGTGTCATTGCTTATGTGCCTAGCAATTCTGTTAAGAATATCTTGACTCATCCTGATCCTGAAGGGAGAAGGGGTAAATGGATAGTAGTAATGTTGGAATATGACCTTGAAATCAAGCCTACAAAGATGATTAAGGGTCAAGGGCTCACAAAAATAATGGCATAGTCGAATTGTGATGTTTTGGGGATAAATTTCATTGTTGATATGCTAGAGAATCCACAAGAAGAAGCAATCCCACAAATATCTCAAATTTTCATCGATTATCCCTGGTACACTAACATTATTTACATGTTAAGGAATTTGCAAGCTCCTCTAGGATTGAGAAAAACCAAATCCATATTTTTGAAGTTGAAAGCAACCAAGTTTTTCATCCTGGACAATTCTTTATATTGGAAGGATCCATGTGGGATCTTGCTAAATTGTTTACTGGAGGAAGATATAGAAATGGATATCAAGGAGTTTCACAAAGGGGACTGTGGGGGGGATCATTATTGGAATACTTTTGTGTGCAAAATATTAAGGGAGGGGTTCTATTGGACCAACATTTTTGCAGATGTATACAAGGAAGTTTCCAGCTGCCACGAATGCCAGATCTTCGATGGGAAAAGAAAGATGCAACCCTTTCCTTTAAAACCTATCTCTGTTGAAGCACCGTTTATGAAATGGGGTCTGGATTTTATAGGATAAATTCATCCACCATATTCAACGCAACATAGATGGATACTGGTGACCACATACTACTTCACCAAGTGGATCAAAGCGGTCCACACAAGGCAAGCTACTGACACGATTATCATTCAGTTCTTAGAGACTTATATCTTTTCTAGATTTGGTTTCCCAATCAAGATCATTACTGACAATGCAGTGACGTTCAAGTCTAAAAAAATGGAGAAATTCTGCATCCACTACAACATAACTCTGGGACATTCCACAACTTATTACCCACACGGTAATGGATTGGCAGAGTCATCTAACAAAATTATGACCAGAATTATTAAGAAGCTTCTGTAGGACAACAAGAAAGTTTGGCACAAAATCCTTATCTATTCATTATGGGATGACATAATCACCACAAAAAAAATCCATCTCTACACTGCCTTTCCAAATTGTATATGGTGCGGAGGCAATTTTCCCACCTCATTGGGATTTTAAGTCAAAAAAATGATGCAAGAGAAAGAAACTGAACCAAATGATGCTCAAATGAGAATAAAACAATTGGTCCATGCACAACAGATGAGAGAACATGTCGTCAACAAATCACAACTTCACCAAGAAAAAATGAAGAGAATTTTTGACAGAAACACTAAAGAGGATGATTTCAAGGTAAATGATCTGGTACTGAAGTGGGACGTGAGGAATGAAGACAAAGGGAAGCATGGAAAGTTTGATCATATTTGGATGGGGCCATTCAGGATTGCCACATATCATAGGAACAATGCATATTTTCTACAAGAAATTAATGGAGAGATCACTGGTGGGGGGCCTATGAATGGAAGGTTCCTCAAACATTATTTGGTTTAGTAAGTTTTTTTCAGTGTGTCATGTCATTGTAAATAACCATTTTTATTTTTTTCAAAGAAAGCGTTTTGTGTCAATAGTCAACAGAAAATTGAAGCCTAAAGTGAAGGCCCTAAGTTTATGCTGAGTTTGGTCGTAACTATGTCAATAAGGTTCGGGATGAGTCTTTTTCGTCATTTTAGAGTCTGTAAATCAAATAAATCCCAATGGTCAGGCACCTGGTCTGTTGTTCTTTTCCACCTCACCGGGAGGATAACATCCCCATTGGAGCCATATGTTAGCATTGTAATTTTTACAGTTAGAGTCAATCATAGATGAGTCATAGTTCATGTGTCAAAGCATGTGATGCCAGGGACCGAATAACGAATGGGTCGAAATGAGGGATGATTTTAAGGATGAAAATTTAGTTTAAAATGTAGAAACCTTGGTGAATCTTACTAATCCTTCATATGCCAAGTATAAATGTTTGATGATAGTTTTGTAAAAATACTCAAAATTCTAAGGATTTTATATAGTTTGTATAAAATTTTGGTGATTTTAAAGGTAAAGTAATTTTATCCTACAAAATTTGGGCGAATCATTTTTAGAATGGAGAAACGATTTTTGGGAAAATCCATGGAAAATTATCCCATGAGAGAAATTTATCCCCTTATATCATTCGTGGTCAAAATCAACAAGTAGTAGGTCTGGCCTTTGGAGTCGGGAAAGGGCATAATGATTAGTCATGTGCGAATTGTAAAGGTCCCTTTCCCAAAATATCAAGTACTGTCAGAAAAGGGGAATTTACGTGCCAAAGATGGAGGCAAGTTGTTGGGAAAAAGGTCGCATCGATAGATATAACAAACATCATCACCTAATTATGAAGTCAGAAAGGTAAAAAATCACAACACTCATATCACGTATACTTTTCCACTCTTATCATCTATACTTTTCACATTTTTGTTCTAGAGTTTATACTTAAGGCTTGAGAGTATAAAGTCTAGGCATCCAAAAAGAAAGTGTGTGATATAAAGAAAGGAAAAAACAACTCTTAGGGGAAAAGGAGCTATGACTGATTTCTGAGTTGTCTTTGTCTAGCTTCCAACTGTTCCTAGATGCTAATGTCATGCTCAATGACTACCCATGAATGTTCAAGTTCAACCCAGGCGGTGGAAGTTTTTAAGATGGTGTTGAAAAGAGTTAAATCGATACTTTTCTGGTCTGTGAGACCGGGTTTGATATTGGGCTTGCTCGTAACAGGTACTGTCATAGAGAAAAAATATTTTTAAATATTTGTTTCTTTTTAGTTTGTTGTTTCTATTTTAGATTATGTAAGGAAAATTCTCAAATTTTGAATTAATAGTGTGACAAAATCAAAGGTTGTTTCCCGTATTTGAGCTAAACTGAAAACCGTGCATGAAATGAAAGAAAAAATATAGCTGTGAACAATGTGAGGCATCAACTAGGGAAAAATCTCACTTTGTGACAGAAGAAGAAAAAGACAAGAAGAACTTTAATGAAGCATAAGATATAGAAATCTAAGTAATTCACAGGTCTTGTACCTGTTGATAACCAATACAGAGGAAAAACTGTAAACAAATTAGATGACTAAAATAATCAATCACCACAATAGATGTTGTACTAAATTGCAGCTAAGAATTCATCAAATATATACAAGGAATTATAATTATATTAAATATGAAAAAATCAAAGGAACACATAACTCAAACTTGACGGGATCTGGAGTCTTCGACTTGCATTTGGATTAATTTTGGAAAATGAAAAATTTCTCTGATACAATCGGCCAAGGAAAAATCCCTTAGTGTATATTTCAAAAATGTATTTATACAAAGAAAATCATCAACCCTAGACGGTTGGTATTCTCCTAATCACCTAGGTGATAACTATTACAAAATATGAAATTTGAACCGTTTTGTTCGATTACTTTTTACTTTTTACCAGCTGTACAAAAACGAGCACAAATGCGTTACTTCATCATTTCTTTGAAACTCTTCCTTCGCTCGGTCCCGAACACATGATGCACCTAACCAAAAACTGCATCAAAATTCTGGAAGGATTTGACGTATTCTTTTCTTCAAACATATATAAATTCCTCTGAATTTGGGGCAGCTCGTCTTCAATCTTTCCCTTTCCAAACATTGTTGACTGCAACTCTAGATTCAACTTTATTAACCACTTATCTATTTGGGTGATGTCGAGCTGTTTCAATTGTGAAATCTCGAGTTGGAATTCATTCCAACTCTCCTTGATATGCAACTAATTCCTTACAACATTTATCTGTCCTAATAGACTAGGAAAATCGCCTTCACCAATGCCCAGTGTTTTTGTATCTAGCTGATCAAATACTTCTTCACATTCTCTCTTAACTTCTCTTTCCATTTTCTTGCTTTCGACAATATTAGTCTCCCATGTCTTTAACATGATGTATCCCCTGATCTATTCATCTACAGTCAGCTTTGGGATTGCTGGTACTTCCTCTCTGGCGAAAAACACCACTACCTTTTGAAAATAAGCATGAGCTTCTGTGGCCTCTTTTTCCTTTAAAACAATGCTATCTAGTGAGTGGCTTATTTCCAGGAAGTATTTTTGGACAATTTCTATTTTGGAAATAATGTCCTGTTTTTCTGCTTGTAGTTTCTCATGTACCTCTAGTACTTGGGCTTGAAATGTTGTTATATTCACAAGTTGTCCTTCAATAGACTTCAACTCAGCCTGTAGCTGTCTCACTAATTATTCCTGCCAAATAAATTGTACCTGAATCACTTGCATCTACTTGTTCGCTTCATCCAAACTAGACTTCAACAATTGCATTTCCTCTGTGTCCATAGTTCAGGCATGTTCAACCCTTTGATTTACCTCCTCTCAAATATTATTCTATGTGTGATTTACTTGGTCCTACAACTGAGCTATCATTTGATTTTTTTGTTTCATCCATGTTCTAAAGGAGTCAACTGAGAACAAATTGGTCATCGCCAAATCTCCCATAGAGCCTGCTACTTCTGTGGCGAAGTCCTCCTCTTCTAGGTTCTGCCCATCTATGAGCACTCTGTGTTTCTTCACTATTGTGCCTTCTCTCAGATGCATTTCCTGTTTCACTACAAATTTACTCTTCTTACTGAAAAAGTAATCAGAGGAAGGTATCTCTCCTCTAGAGATGGGAGTGAGGTCACTTGCATATATGACTTCCAGGTGAGGAGTCCCAAAAGTTTATTGTAAAGGAGTCAATGATGTAATAGGGATACCCAACTTTGTAGATTGATTTTCTCCTGCTATTTTAGGGACATCAGTAGCAATAGTTGATGATAAAGGGGGAATCATTTGACTCGACTTTGAAGGGGTCTCGGATTTGGAACTCGTTTCAGACCCTGAATTCTTTGATTGTGAAGATTCTACTTTCTGTGAAGACTCTTTAGTCTTCTCTGGATTTTCTTCTGCAGTCCCTTTATCATGAGCCTCTGATCCGAAACCTGGGGGAGTACTTTCCTGAGCTAGGGGAGGAGTCATTGATTTCCCCTGCAACATATTGGGCAAACCACTTCGTCTGTGCTTCTGGAAAGTTAAAAATCTTGTATGTAGGTCAGGTGATAGTGCCTGAACTCTGTCTAATATTTTCTCATAGGTTTTGGCTCCTTTGAACATGTCGTCGCAGGGAGAAACTTCATGTTCATACACATTCATATTGCAGTGAGTAATATGTTTTCCTACAATTTGATAAGGGTCATGTTTTCTGAGTTCAAGATCTACTAATTTGATGTCTTCCAGTGCTGCAGCTTCAAACTTGGAATGACCAAAGTTAAGCAGTGAACACTTCCCAATTTGTACAGGAAAAAGTGGCCAAAACTTCTTCTAATATGATTTCAATTCAGTTCCAATGCCACCGATTACTATTTGGTAGGCCAACTCCCTACACACCAGCCTGTCGGGAAGGAACTTCAGAAGTGCACGAAGAGGGATCAAGCACCCAAAAACCCTGAAATAGGAAAAACCCTCTTCAATAAACCAATCTGCGATTGCCTTGATATTTCCCACGATTTGCTTTGGAATACGAGGGGGTGCATAGACATACAAAATTTGGTGCAGAGGTATCACTACATAGTGGAAGATTTCGTAAAAGACATCTTTAACATTTTCCTCCCATAGCTTATAATGATAAACACGACTGGGCTCTGCATAGGCTGGGTTCCAACTCTATCTCATCAAAGGGAATGGAGTCATGTCACAAACTGCATCCATAATATAGGTAGACATGTAAAAATATGCAGGTTGACCTTTCAATTTTTCTCTTTGGTACTTTGCAACCTCACTAGCTAGATTGTCGGATAAAATTTTCCCCCAGTTGAAACTGAGACCCTCGGCTACTTCTTGTAAAAGTGGTACCTAGTCTGCAGGGAAATGGGTAGGGATTTTCCTCCCAAATAGTCTATATAGAATTAGGGCTATATACACCATGTACTCATTCAACAAAGTTGTGGCATAATTGCCATGGGTATCGGCTCTAAATCTTGCTAGAATTCCCCACCAGTCTTTGATTATATTTGGATATGTTTGATCGAATTCTGTACACTCCTTTCTTTGAAATTCCACTATGAATTTGGAATTATAAATATATTTAGAAGTAGGGGGCAATTTGTAAATTACTTGGATGTGCTCAGGTCTGAATGAGCTGACGACGACCCCTTGGCTGTTTAGAATGCTCCTTGTTTGAACGTCGATTTTCTCTAAATCCCAACATACCATGCCATTATATGGCATGAGTCTCGGTTGTGTGGATATTTTGTGAAGCTCAAACTCTGCTATGTCTCTGAGTTTATTTTCAGTCCTTTCATCTCCAAAATTTTTGGGGGAATTCCTAATCTCATAATCTAAGGTTTTGAAAATCTGCCTCCAAGATTTGACTGAATCCACAACATTTGGCATAGTGTCGGATATAACATCTCCATACGGATTCGAGCCTTCATCTACATCCTCACTCTTCTTAGGTTCTTTTCTGGGTGCCATGATGTTGTGCTAAAATGAAAATATGTTGCAGAAAAAAAATGTGTGCGTTCTTCTAAGTATAACTCGCTCCTAGTCTGAAAGTAAGAGTGAAATTCAACATCACAAACCTTTATTAGCCTTTAACCTATCTTAAATTTAGCGTACCGATACATGCGATAAAAAGTTAAATGCTTTTAATGGGGATGGTATGCCTGGAGATATGCGCTTATTGTTAAAAATATCTCATTAATCCATTATAGATACTGCCACATATTGGCGATTGAAAACTGGGATTCCGAAAGGAAAGTCATCGAAAAATCCTGAATAGAGAAACACAAAAAGTTATTTTAATACCCTTAATGCTCATTTTTAAAATTAAGTTAATTACATTTAAGATCTTAATTCTCTCAGGATTTCGTGTTTCAGAGTTTCGAGCATCCTGTCCTCACAAGGTATGACACAAGTAAATCCTGAATCGTGAAACCGCGATGGGATTTGTTTAGGAGCTAACCACTTGTTTTAACTCTTTAATTAATCATGATTAGGGGTTAGTCTTTACTTTTCATGTACTGGAGTATCGAGACTCTGATGAATCTTTGATGCATGAAATCCCGAATCGCGAAATCGCAATGGGATTTATTACCATTAAACCTTCTTACTTCTTAATAAACATGGAATTAGGCTTTTAATAATTTCATGACTTTGAAAATCGTGGTTTAAGGAGACTCAAGGTCGACTCTTTGATTTCTTGAACTGTGACTGATCAATGATCTGTCAAGTATGTTTTGATCCTTAATTAATCACATTAAAAGGTACTTCATGGAAAGTGCATCGGGACACTTGGAATGTTGCTCAAGTTGAGATGGCCAATAAAGAACATCTGAAAGGCTTAGAAATCCTTAATGTTTTTAATTATTACTTTACAGTCCATTCAATTTACTTTAAACAATCAGCTTTTCGAGACTTCAGTACCGGGAATTTGGGGTTTTCATTAAGAAACATACTTTGTGAACAACCAAAACCCGAAACCCGAAAATCCCGAAAGACCTTTTGATTCCCCTTTTTGTTTTAGAACTAGGCGCGGCTCTATAACCATAAAAAAAAATGAAGATTTGGATTTAGAGAAGAAAAATAAACTTCGTTTCAACATAGGCTCCATCTATGGATCTCATCTCCCTGTGGGATGAGGAGAACAATAGACCACATGCCTTTATTGGGAAAATGGAGTCATTAGTTTGTTCCAAAAACTTGTTCAGGAAGATGGTGCAGAGGAAAAGGGGGTTTCATCTTTATCTCTGAAAGCTTTCAAAACCCAATCTCTCTCTAATCTCAAGTTTAGTCTATTTGACTTCCTATTTCTTGTTAGCAATTTGTGGTCTACTTAAGATATGTCAAACAACCTTAGGAATTCTATCAAGTTCTTTTGATCTTGCTTGACTCAAGGTGGAGTAATTTTAATGTTTTTGAATCAGGGAGTCCTGCGCAAACTTGGGATGTAGATCAAAATTCAAAGAAAACTAATTTACCAGAGTACAATGTAATTTGTGTATAACAACCTTACAAATATCTTAGACATTGCTTCACTACCAACGAGCCTGTTGAGTACCCCGGTGAAGTTACCTTATTCCCTTTATTGAATTTCCTTTCACCACTTCAAAATGTGTGTTTGCATTTAAATGCTGAGATGAGGGAAATCATTTTAAGAATTTCCTTTCATCATCTCTTTTTGGACTAGATGGGGCCAATCAACTTTTGAATTTCCTTTCACCATCTATCTTATACTTTCTTTGACATGAAGTTGGGGAAATCAATTAGTATAAATTATACCAGGGGTGATATCTATGTATAATTTTCAACATAGGTCTGTGAACTCATTTTGATTACTCTGGATCAGTTTATTTTCGGCCTTCAAAACATCTAAGTCGGCAGGGAAAAACTTATGGGAGAATTTTATTTCCGGGGACACTCTTTTGAGAAAGACTAAGATTTTTTTAGAACTTGTTAAGAGAACTAAGAGAGTCAGGATTAGCCTATACATATCTTTGCTCGGTAAGAGTTTGAATATTTGTGAGGACTTTCCTTTCTTCTAAAGATTCGTTTGTCATCTTTCATAGATAAAGTGTAACCTCTCCTTTCTCTGTGGAAATCATGGGAAAGTGTCTGGGGTCGAGGGGAAGATGCCATAGATTGGGACAAGATGATAAAGAAGGCTTTGGACTTCATAAACATAGTTGTGGCAATGCAATCCTGACTCTTGTAATCCTTTTGAGGTCACTTTACTTCTCCTGTTTATTTTAATTGTTTTTATCTTAACCAGGGGAATCCTTTATGATCAATAGAAATTTTTGTTCTATTGATGATACCTCGGGAGAAAATGTTCATACTCATGAGAATATTGTTGCACCTAGGAGATATTCATTTGAAATATAGACATTTAGGAAATTCATACCTTTCCTTACCATTTCGTTCTCATCTTAGTAAATTATTTTTTATCACCTGTTTCGAGTGAATCAATTTCCTGATACATGACCATCCATTTTCTCCTATTTTCCATTTAGACTATAGACCAGAATCTTGCAAGAAGACAACATGAAAAGCGTCAGGGTTCTAAGATTTATAGAATTCAATGTGTCGAATATTTTATATCTCCATTTCTAGGAGATCACTAATCTATTTTATTTGCGGTGAAAGTAAAAATTACCGAAAAATTATAAAAACATAAAACATAAACTGGTATATACAGTGGAATTTTGGAATTTGTTTATTGCATATAGTGCTTAAGATAATGCTCGTTGATAGGTGCGTTGAGAATTTTACCGTCCAAATTTTCTAGCAAAAATGAGTTCTTCCCTTCAAAAGTTGTGACTTTGAATGGTTTAATACCAGATATGATCAAATTTTCCATGGTTAGCCGAGTCTTCCCTCCTAGCATCCAATTTTAAAACAAAATCGCTGGGTAGGAATTCCCTATCCGTAGACTTATGATCGAACAATTCTTTCATGTTGTCTTGATATTTCTGCAACCTTTCGTCTACCTCAACCCTATTCCGCTAAACTTCAATTAGTTGATTTATTCTTTTGGTGACATGGTTTGGTTCTTCTTTTTCGCCTTTCCATATTTTCATCACACGTAGAGCCATATTTATGGGTAACACCACGTTAGTACTGTATACCATTTGAAATGGAGAAGTTCCAATCGATTTCTTGGTGCCTATTCGATTCGCCCACAAGGCGTATTTCAAATGCACATGCCAAGATTTTTTATTTTCGTTCAACACCTTCTTAATTATGGTAATTAATATTTTATTTGATGATTCAACTATGCCATTTCCTTGGGGGTAGTATGTCATGGAGTGACCCAATACAATATTTTACTTTTGGCAAAACCTGACCATTTCCATAGATTTGAATGCCTGGGCATTATTTGTAACTATCTTTTGGGGACAACCAAATCTAGATAATATGTTTTCTTCCAAGAAATCTATCACCACTGAATCTATGGATTTTCTAGTCGAAATAGCTTCTACCCATTTGGTTAAATAATTTGTAGTGGTCAAGATCCATCTATGTTGTGCTCTACAATGTGGATTGATTTACCCTATAAAATCTAAAACCCAATGTTTGTTACGGAGCTTTCGTTTTGACCGGGACCAGAGGTAATGCTGGGAGTTTCTACTTACCTACAAATAATTGGCATGAATTACAGGCTCTGACTTTGGCATTTACATCTGCGAATAGTTTAGGCCAATAATATCCCACTCTCAAGATTTTATAAGCCGTTTCTCTCCATGCACGATTCCCTATGCTCACTCCATTATGGAATTCATTTACGACCTTTTCGGTCTCCGATTCTACTAGATGGACTAGCAGGAAGCCTAAAGGGTCTTTCCAATACAATTGGCTCTCTGAAATACAATACTTCACTGCATGCAATTTCAACGTTCTAGCCTTAGATGAAGTTATATCACTTGGGAATTTCAAGGTCAACAGATAATATACAATATCTTTGTACCATACTGAAGTTGTGAACTTTTCTTCTATACTGGTTGTGGCTATTGGGTCACCGAGTTTGTCCATATCCAAACATCCTTCATACTCTTGCAGATTATTTATACCAAGCGCTCTGAAATTTGATTCGGCTAGAAGCTTAGCCAAACCTTGTCCCTTTACGAGCTTTGCAGTTTCACTTCTAAATCGAATGATTGAATCTTAGCAAGCCATCGACCCCTCTTCCTGTCGCTATCAGGTTGAACTAATACGTCTTTAATGAAACTGGTGGGTACATATGCAATTATCTTGGAGTGTAACACGTAAGTTTTGAAAGTCTTTAGTGCTTTCACCATAGCGTATGCTTTCTTTTCCATTATTTCATATTTCAATTCTACATCTATGAGGATTTTACTGAAGAATGCTATTGGTTGCTCGAAACCTTCTTCATTCTTTTGTAGAAGTACTGTTGCAATTATGTGTTTGGATGCAAACGAGAAGATCATAAATTCCTCAAGACAATCAGGGCTTGCCAGTACAGGTGCTTCACCTATAATTTTCTTGATGTGCGCAAATGATGCTTTAGCTTCGACAATCCACTTAACTTCATTGTTCTTCTTGAGCATATCTATAATCAATTTCACAATTTCAACAAAGTTCAGGATAAATCTCCTCAAAAAAATTATTTTTCCTAACAACGACTGAATTTATTTTACGTTTCTAGGAATGTTTATAGTGTCTATAGCTTCGACCCTTTTAGGATCAATTTTAATTCTGTCCTGAGACACAATATGGCCCAAGAGTTTACCTTCTTTCATTGCAAAGTGTGACTTCTTGGGATTTAGAGACAAATCCAAATTTATGACATTTCTCAAATGTTTGCTTGAGATGTATCAGATGATCTTCATTAGATTTAGAAAAAATGGTCAGATCATCAAGATAAACAACCACAAATTTATCTCTTTCACCGGCAAAGGCAATATCCATAGCCCGCTAGAAGGTAGCACCTGCATTCATTAAACCAAATGGAATTTTGTCATACATAAATGTACCCCAAGGGGTGGTGAAGGTTATTTTTTCTTTATTGTCTTCATTGAAAGCAATCTGATTGTAACTGGAAAAGCCGTCGATCATGGACATTCTGTTTTCTCCGACTAATTTTTCTAAGACATGGTCCATTTTGGGTAGCGGATAATTGTCTTTAAGTGATGATTTATTTAAATTTCTAAAATCTACACACAGTCTAATTTCTCCACTCTTCTTTCTGATTGGGACTAGATTGGCTACCCACTTAGAGTACCTGAGTGGTACAATTATTTTGGCATCCAAAAGTTTTTTGACTTCTTTTTCGACCACGGGAAATAAGATGGGATTGATACGCCTGAGATTTTGTCTAAAAGGTTTAACACCTGGCTTTAAAGGAATCTTGTGTTCAATCACAGTGGTGTCATAAGTTCTTAGCTCATTGTAAGACCAGGAAAACACATCTTTGTATCGCTCGAGTAGATTTGTATATTTTCCTTTCATCTCAGGATGAAGGTATTTTGATATTTTTACTATTCTAGGTTTTTCTTTAGTGCTTATATCGCAATCTTCGACTTCATCAGCTTGAGGTTGTAGAGTAGATTTCAAAGGCATATCATTATGATCAAATAATCTTTCTATGGGGATTACACCTTTAGGGATTTGATTATTTTTTAGTACTAACATGCAATGATTTTTGATCTTAGCTTGGAACTCTTGAGAATCCAACCCTTCTTGCATAATCCAAGTATGATCGTTCTGGTTTTCTTGGTTGATGTGCGTTTCAGCGAAGTCCTCCACCATTTCGAGGATTTTTCTGATCTTTTCATCATCTTCGAACACCTCCAGTGTTGTATGTTGTTCAGTATGGAGGGTATGTGCCTCACCTCTATATGATACTTAAGCTTTAAAGCTATAGGAGGTGTAGAAGTTGAGGCTGCTTTGGCTAATGAATTATCTTGCAGATTTTCTGTACGGGGGATGTAATGGAAATTAACAGACGAGAATTTTTTTTCCATTAAATCCAAGGTGTTGTTTCTATAAGATCTCAATCTAGGGTGTTTGGCCTGATACTGCCGATTCACTTGTTTCACAATTAATTCCGCATCTCCGTAGACTTCCAAGTTTTTTATGTTTAATTTTCTGGCGGCCTATAATCCCAAAACCAGGGCTTCGTACTCGCATACATTATTTGTGTAGTATATGTCCCACTATAGTTTTTAAGAGAAAGGAATGCCAAAATCATCTCCAGGTGCTACAAATAGTACACCTGCGCCTGCTCCTACACATGACGAAGCGCCATCAAAACTTTTTTTTCCAGATTCCAGTGCTATATATACTTTCTTTTATCTTTTCTGTTTTATTCCCTTCTATGAAATATTTGACACATTCATCTAAATCGTCATCGATCGAAAAAATACAATTTCCAGGTCCTGATCAGCGACATAAACAGGGTAATTTCTAGGATTATGAGGATCACTTAGCATATATGCTAGTCGTGTTTCCCGATATAATCGGGTGAACTACCCTCCAAAGATGGGAATCGTGGCATACATCATGTCCAGCTGAAGGGATCCTCCAATCTTAGCACCCCAAGACTTGGATAATAACATACCATACTTCGGAGGTATATCAGCACTAACCACATCCATCAATTTTTTTTACTGGGATCTGTGCAAGATTTACCACTAAATCGTTAATCATGCCCATACATTTGACCTTTCTTGAATCAAATGAATACAGGTCTCTGTATGGCCTGGTAATTTTGAGGCCAAGTATATCCATAATAGCCTTGGGCATCATGCTATGCGAGGCTCCAGAATCCAACATGCAGTTATGTAGCAAACGATCATGCACGTTTAGCGTAATGTAGAAAGGAGCAACGGTATCTCTGGCCCCTTCAAAATGCGGACCAAAAATTATATTAGGCTTATCATCTTCCAAATTTATAACATCATCTTGATTCCCCATATCTGAAAAATTTATCATTTTGGTGATTTGTTGTCAGTAAACGGGATTATTTTCTAGTTCAACCAGAGGTATTGGTATTTTGATTTTGTTAATCTCATTCTCTAGGCTAAAACCTCCTATGATTTTCTCAGTTTCTCTACTTGGTACTTTGGTCTCCTTATTTTCAGCTTTACTTGTTTGTATTTCTTTGTTCTCAGTTGTTTTTGTTCCTGTTGTCTATGTTTAGACTGTCTTAGTTTTGGCACCTTGTGGGTCAACTCCTTTTATCATGGTGTTCTATGTTTTAGTTTCCTTTGGAGCTAGTTCATACACTTCACCTCTCGACAGGATTTTCTTTGGTTGGGGAGCTGTGAGGTTTTTATTTTTAGAGCTTAGATTATACTTGTTTTGGAGCTCAACCATTATAGTGTTGGTGATTCCTTGGCAAGCAGGGTCCTCTGTATTATTTGCATTTCTATCCTCATTATACTGATGTTATGTTTTTAAAGAAGTCTCATAATCTTGTCTAGTTAAATGAGGTTGATAACAATCTTCACCGAGATTATTAATATGTTCTTCTAAATCCTCAAATTCTTGCATGTCATTAGCTCCTATAAAATTTTCACTTTTTAAAGAAGTCTAAACCTTTTGATCTTCATTTTTAATTTGTCTTTGTTGTATTTGAGGATTGGGGTTCCTCCTGAATTCTCTCCTAACGAACTGATCTGCTTTAGATTGATCTAGTTCCATCTTTGAAATTTTATTGGACAGTTCTTTAATTATCCTTGCCATATCATGCATTTTATAATCTGAGGATATCCCAGATCCTAAGGATCCATCTTGTTCCTTAAAATTCTTGGTCTCTCTGTTTCCCGTTTCTATTTTTTCCTTTAATTTACCAGAAGCCATCATGTTTGACTCAATATCTACGACATCATCTTTCATTCTGGTAAGCTCGATTACTCTTCTTTCTCTTAATAATAATGTGAACTCAGGTTTGAAAGCCCCAATGAACGTTACCTTTGCTATGGGCTGGGAAGGTTTAACTTCAACTGGTATCTTGTTATATAACTTAATAAATCTTTGAATGAATTCCATAACAGTTTCTGAATTTTTCTTCCTTAAAGCCCCAAACTCAGTTAAATAATATAAGTGATCTTTCCTTTCACCCCATTGTCTGAGAAAAGAGTTATCTAACATGTTGTAGGACAATATCGACCCTGCGGGAAAACTTCGAAACCAGGTTCTCACCTATCCTTCGAAAGTTTGAACAAACAATCGTGAATAAACATCTTGATGCTTGAGATCGAGAATATCTGTGAATTGATCAAATAAGTTTATATGTTCGGCTACGATTAAGTCTCACTCCCCTGTAAACTTAGGTAGGTTTTTCATGTAATTTTCAAGTAAATCATGAAGGGGTACTGGGAGGACCAGGGGAGCGTATCCAACAACTACTTTAGCGAAAATCCTAGGGGGTGGGGGTGGGCCTTGAACGCCCCCTCATTCTCCTCCAACAGCTGCCATAGATATTCTAGGAGAGGAAACCAGTATGTTATAAAGAGGGTTTTCAAAGATGTACAATGATCCATTAGCTTCTTCGGGATGAAGCAGTAAAGATTCCGAAAACCGTTTATCAGAAGATGAAAAAATTGAAAATGGGGGGAATGGGATACAGGGACTCGGTTCTTCTGACTTGCAAGAAATGTAGATGGGAGAACCTGCAGGGGTTGAATCTGAGTGTATGGTATACTCTTCTATACTTTGTGAGCTTGAGAAATTTAGTTCGAGAGCTGATGGGATATCAATCAATGTGAGTTTTATCGAAGGATTTTCACCTTCGCTTACACAAGGGATAGTCGGATGAGTTTCAGATTTAATTTCAAGGGAAACAAAATTCTGGTTTAAGGTCTCGGCTTCAAATGTCTTAGCCGACATTTCTCCAGAAAGGGCTTGAGAGGAAAATTCTTGCGAAGTTAGTGTTTCAAGCGGAATATTAGTCTTAGATTACGTATACTTAGGCTGGTAGGACGCAGTATTTTTCTTATGGAAACCCCTTGTTTCTAGAATTTTTTCGGGATCAGAAATGAGCTTGGTCTACTTATCATCTGGGTTTTGTCTGGTGTTCCTTCGACTAGTTTCCATATTACTTAAATGTGGAGTCGCCAAGTGAATAATAACTTAGCCTTTAAAAAGTGTTCACTCTTTGTTCACTATCAAAGATAGAAACTCACAGATGTCGTTCTCCCAGGGAAAATAGTTTCGCTTCTCCATTCCCTGACAACGGTGCCAAAAATATTTTGTTCCATAGTTTATACTTAAGGCTTGAGAGTGTAAAGTCTAGGAATCCAAAAAGAGGGTGTGTGATATAAAGAAAGGAAAAAAAAATTCTTAAGGGAAAAGGAGCTATGGATGATTTCTGAGTTGTCTTTGTCTAGCATCCAATTGTTCCTGGATACTATTGTCCTGCTCAATGACTGTCCATGAACGTTCAAGTTCAACCCCGGTGGTCACAGTTTTTAAGATGGTGTTGAAAAGAGTTAAAGCGATATTGGTCTGGTTTGTGAGACCGGGTTTGATATTGGGTTGTCTCATAATAGGTACTTTCATAGAGGAAAAAGAGTTTTATTTCTTTTTAGGTTATTGTTTCTATTTTAGATTATTGAAGGAAAATTCTCAAATTTTGAATTAATAGTGTGACAAAATCAAAGGTTGTTTCCCGTATTTGAGCTAAAATGAAAACTGTGCATGAAATGAAAGAAAAAATATAGCTGTGAACAATGTGAGGCATCAACTAGGGAAGAATCTCACTTTGTGACAGAAGAAGAAAAAGACAAGAAGAACTTTAATGAAGCATAATATATAGAAATCTAAGTAATTCACAGGTCTTGTACCTGCTGATAGCTGGTACGAAGGAAAAAATGTAAACAAATTAGATGACTAAAATAATCAATCACCACAATAGATGTTGAACTAAATTGCAACTAAGAATTCATCAAATATATATCAGGAATGATATTAAATATGAAAAAATCAGAGGAACACATAACTCAAACTTGACGGGATCTGGAGTCTTCGACTTGCATTTGTATTAATTCTGGCAAATGAAAAATTTCTCTGATACAATCGGCCAAGGAAAAATCCCTAGGTGTATCTTTCAAAAATGTATTTATACAGATACAATCATCAACCCTGGACAATTGGTATTCTCATAATCTCCTAGCTGCTAACGGTTACAAAATATGAAATTCGAACCATTTTGTTCGGTTACTTTTTACTTTTTACCAGTTGTACAAAAACAAGCACAAATGCGTTACTTCATCATTTCTTTGAAATGCTTCCTTTGCTCAGTCCCAAACACATGACGCACCTGTCCACAAACTGCATCAAAATTCTGGAAGGCTCTGATGTATTCTTTTCTTTAAACATATATAACTTCCTCTGAATTTGGGGCAACTCGTCTGAATTTATCAACCACTTATCTATTTGGGCGATGTCGAGTTGTTTCAATTGTGAAATCTCGAGTTGAAATTCATTCCAAATCTCCTTGATATGTAGTTGATGACTTACACCAATTATCCATCCTAATAGCCCAGGACAATCACCTTTACCAATGCCCAGTGTTTTTGTGTCTAGCTGATCAAATACTTCTTCACATTCTCTCTTAACTTCTCTTGCCATTTTCCTACTTTCAACAATATTAGTCTCCGATGTCTTTAACATGATGTATCCTCTGATCTGTTAATCTACAGTTAGCTTTGGGATTGTTGGTACTTCCTCTCTGGCCGAAAACACTACTACCTTTTGAAAAGAAGCACGAGGTGTTGTGGCATCTTTTTCCTTTAAAACAATGCTATCTAGTGAGTGGCTTATTTCCAGGAAGTAGTTTTGGACGATTTCTATTTTGGAAACCATGTCCTATTGTTATGCTTGCAGTTTCTCATGTACCTCTAGTACTTGGGCTTGAAATGTCGTTATATTCACAACTTTTCCTTCAATAGACTTCAACTCAACCTGTAGTTGTCTCACTAATTCTTCCTGCTGAATAACTTGTACCTAAATCATTTGCATATGCTTGTTCGCTTCATCCAAACTAGACTTCAACAATTGCATTTCCTCTTTGTCCACAGTTCAGGCATGTTCAACCCTTTGATTTACCTCCTCTCAAATATTATTCTCTGTGTGCTTTATTTGGTCCTGCAACTGAGCTATCATTTGATTTTTCCATTTCAGCCTTGTTCCGAGGGAGTCATCTGAGAACAAATTGGTCATTGCCAAAGCTCCCATAGAGCCTGCTACTTCTATGGTGAAGTCCTCCTCTTCTAGGTTCTACCCATCTATGAGCACTCTATGTTTCTTCACCATTGTGCCTTCTCTCAGATGCATTTCCTATTTCACTACGACTTTCCTCTTCTTACTGAAAAATTAATCAGAGGAAGGTATCTCTTCTCTAGAGATGGGAGTGAGGTCACTTTCATATATGAATTCCAGGTGAGGATTCCCAAAAGTTGACTGTAAAGGAGTCAATGATGTAATAGGGCTACCCAACTCTGTAGATTGATTTTATCCTGTTGTTTTAGGGACATCAGTAGGAATAGTTGATGATAAAGGGGGAATCATTTGACTCGACTTTGAAGGGGTCTTGGATTTGGAATTCATTTCAGATCCTGGATTCTTTGATTGTGAAGATTCTGATTTCTATGAAGACGCTTCAGTCTTCTCTGGATTTTCTTTTGCAGTCCCTTTATCACGAGCCTCTGATCTGAAACCCAGGGGAGTAATCTCCTGAGCTAGGGGAGGATTCATTGATTCCCCCTGCAGTATCTTGGGAAAACCACTTCGCCTGTGCCTCTGGAAAGTCAGAAAGATGGTTTGTAGGTTGGATGATAGTGCCTGAAATCTGTCTAATATTTCCTAAGAGGTTCTGACTCCTTTGCACATGTCTTTGCAAGGAGAAACTTCATGTTCATACATATTCATATTGAAGTGAGTAATATGTTTTCCTATAATTTGATAAGGTTCATGTTTTTTGAGTTCAATATCTACCAATTTGATGTCTTCCAGTGCTGCAACTTCAACCTTGGAATGACCAAAGTTAAGAAGTGAACACTTCCCAATTTGTACAGGAAAAAGTGGCCAAAAATTCTTCTGAGATGCTTTCAATTTAGTGTCAATGCCAACCGTTACTATTTGGTAGGCCACCTCCCTGCACACCAACTTGTCGGGAAGGAACTTCAGAAGTGCATGAGGAGGGATCGAGAACCCAAAAACCCTGACATAGGAAAAATCCTCTTCAATAAACCAATTTGTGATCGCCCTGAGATTTCCAATGATTTGCTTTGAAATATGAGGGGGTGCATAGCCATACAAAATTTGGTACAGAGGTATCACTACGTAGTGACATATTTCGTAAAAGATATATTAAAATTTTCCTCCCATAGCTTAGAATGATAAATATGAATGGGCTCTGCACAGGCTGGGTTCCAACTCCATCTCATCAAAGGGAATGGGGTCACGGTAACAAACCACATCCATAATATTGACAGACATGTAAAACGATGTAGGTCGGCCTTTCAATTTTTTTGTTTGGTACTTTGCAACCTCACTAGCTAGATTTTTGGAAAAACATTTCCCCTAGTTGAAACTGAAACCCTCAGCTACTTCGTGTAGAAGTGGTACCCAGTCTATAGGGAAATGGGTAGGGATTTTCCTACCGAAGAGTCTACATAGAATTAGGGCTATATACACCATGTACTCATTCAACAAAGCCATGGCATAATTTCCATGGATATTGAATCTAAATCTTGTTGGAATTCCCCACTAGTCTTTGATTATATTTGGATATGCTTGATCAAATTCTGTACACTCCTTTATTTGAAATTCCACTATGAATTCGCCATTATAAATGTATTTAGAAGTAGGGGGAAGTTTGTACATTACTTGGATGTGGTCGGGTCTAAACGCGTTGACGCCGACCCCTTGGCTATTTAGAATGCTCCTTGTATGAACGTTGGTTTTCTCTAAAGCCCAACATACCATGTCATTATATGGCATGAGTCTCGACCGTGTGGCTATTTTTTGAAGCTCAGACTCTGCTATGTCTCTGAGTTTATTTTCAGTCCTTTCATCTCTTAAATCTTCAGGGCAATTCCTAATCTCATAATCTAAGGTTTCGAAAATCTACCTCCATGATTTGACTGAATCCACATCATGGGGCGTAGTGTCGGATATAACATTTGCATCCGGATTCGAGCCTTCACCTACCTCCTCAATCTTCTTAGGTGATTTTCTGGGTGCCATGATGTTGTGCTAAAATGAAAATCTGTTGCAGAGAAAAAATGTGTGAGTTCTTCTGAGTATAACTCGCTCCTAGTCTGAAAGTAAGAGTGAAATTCAACATCACAAACCTTTATTAACCTTTAACATGTCTTAAATTTATCATACCGATACAGGCAATAAAAATTTAAATGCTTTTAATGTGGATGGTATGCCTGGAGATACACACTTATTGTTAAAAATATCTCATTAATCCATTATAGATACTGCCACATATCGACGATTGAAAACTGGGATTCCGAAAGGAAAGTCATTGAAAACTACCAAATAGTGAAATGTGAAAAGTTATTTTAATACCCTTAATGCTCGTTTTTAAAATTAAGTTAACTACATTTAAGCACTTAATTCTCTCGGGATTTCATGTTTAGGATTTTCGAGCATTGTGTCCTCACGAGGTATGACACAAGTAAATCTTGAATCATGAAGCCGTGATGGGATTTGTTTAGGCGCTAACCACTTGTTTTAACCCTTTAATTAATCGTGATTAGGGGTTAGTCTTTACTTTTCATGTACTGGAGTATCAAGACTCCGACAAATCTTTGGCACATGAAATCCCGAATCGTGAAATCACGATGGGATTTATTACCATTAAACCTTCTTACTTCTTAATAAACATGGCATTAGGGTTTTAAGAATATCACGATTTCGAAAATCAGGGTTTAAGGAGACTCAAGGTCGACTCTTTGATTTCCCGAACTGCGACTGATCAACGATCTGTCAAGTATGTTTTGATCCTTAATTAATCATGATTAAAAGGTACTTCATGGAAAGTGCGTTGGGACACTTGGGATGCTTCTCAAGTTGAGATGGTCGATAAAGAACATGTGAAAGGCTTAGAAATCCTTTAACATTTTTAATTACTTTATAGTCTGTTCAATTTCCTTTAAACAATCACTTTTTCAATACTTCGGTACCGGGACTTTGGGGTTGTCATTAAGAAACATACTTTGTGAACAACTGAAACCTGAAACCCAAAAATCCCCAAAGACCTTTTGTTTCCCCTTTTGTTTTTAGAACTAGGGGCGACTCTGTAACCAGAAAAAAAAATGAAGATTTGGATTTAGAGAAGAAAAATAAACTTCGTTTCAACATAGGCTCCATATAGGGATCTCGTCTCCCTGTGGGACAAGAAGAACAATAGACCACATTCCTTTATTGGGAAAATGGAGTCATTATTTTGTTCCAAAAACTTGTTCAGGAAGAAGGTGCAGAGGAAAAAGGGGGTTTCATCTTTATCTTTGAAAGATTTCGAAATCCAATCGCTCTCTAATCTCAAGTTTAGTCTATTTGAATTCCTCTTTCTTGTTACCGATTTGTGGTCTACTTAGGATAATTCAAACAACCTTACGAATTCTAACAAGTTCTGTTGATCTTTCTTGCTTCAAGTTGGAGTAATTTTAATGTTTTTGAATTAGGGAGTCCTATGCGAACTTGGGATGTAGATCAAACTTCAAAGAAAACTAATTTACCAGAGTACATCGTAATTCATGTATAATAACCTTACAAATATCTTAGACATTGCTTCACTGCCAACGAGCCTATTCAGTACCCCGATGAAGTTATCTAATTCCCTTTATTTAATTTCCTTTCACCACTTCAAAATGTGTGTTTTCATTTAAATGCTGAGATGAGGGAAATCATTTTAAGAATTTCCTTTCATCATCTCGTTTTGGAATAGATGGGGGCAATCAAATTTTGAATTTCCTTTCACCATCCATCTTATACTTTCTTTGACATGAAGTGGGGGCATTCAATTAGAATAAAGTATACCAGGGGTTATATCTGTGTATAATTTGCAACAGAGGTCTGTCAACGCATTTTGATTACTCAGGATCAATTTCTTTTCGGCCTTCAAAACATCTAAGTCGGCAAGGAAAAACTTATGGGAGAATTTTATTTCCAGGGACCCTCTTTTGAGAAAGACTAAGACTTTTTTAGAACCTATTAAAAGAACTAAGAGATTCAGGATTAGCCTATACATATCTTTGCTCAGTAAGAGTTTGAAGATTCGTGAGGATTTTCCTTTCTTCTAAAGATTTGTTTGTCAACTTTCAGAGATGAAGTATAACATCTCCTTCCTTTGTGGAAATCATGGGAAAGTGTCTGGGGTCGAGGGGAAGATGCCACAGATTGGTACAGGATGACAGATAAGGCTTTGGACTTCATAAACATAGTTCTGGCAATGCAATCCTGACTCTTGGAATCCTTTTGAGGTCACTTTAATTCTCCTGTTTATTTTACTTATTTTTGAATTAACCAGGGGAATCCTTTATGATCAATAGAAAATTTCGTTCTATTGATGATACCTCGGGAGAAAATGTTCATGCTCATGAGATTGTTGTTACACCTAGGAGATATTCATTTGAAATCTAGACATTTAGGAAATTCATACCTTGCCTTACCATTTCGTTCTCATCTTAGTAAATTATTTTTTATCACGTGTTTCGAGCAAATCAATTTCTCAATACATGACCATCCATTTTCTCCTGTTTTACATTTGGGTTGTAGACCAGAATCCTACAAGAAGGCAACATGAAAAGCATCAGGGTTCTAAGATTTATAGAATTCAATGTGTCGAATGTTTATATCTCAATTTCTAGGAGATCACTAATCTGTTTTATTTGCAGTGAAATTAAAACTTACCGAAAAATTATAAAATAGAAAAAACAAACCGGTATATACAGTTGAATTTTGGAATTTGTTTATTGCATATAGTGCTTCAGATAATGCTTGTTGATAGGGGCGTTGGGAATTTTACCGTCCAAATCTCCAGGGAGGAATTCCCTATCCTTAGCCTTATGATCAAACAATGCTTTCATGTTGTCTTGATATTTCTGCAACCTTTCGTCTACCTCAACCCAATTCTGTTGAACTTCAATCAATTGATTTATTCTTCTGGTGACATGTTTTGGTTCTTATTTTTCATCTTGCAAGAGTTTCATCACAGGTAGAGCCATATTTATGGGTAACACCATGTCAGTATTGTATACCATTTGAAATGGAGAAGTTCCAATCAATTTATTGGTGCCTATTTGATTTTCCCAAAAGGCGTATTCCAAATGCACATGCCGGGATTTTTTATTTTCTTTCAACACCTTATTAATTATAGTAATTAATATTTTATTTGATGATTCAACTAGCCCATTTCCTTGGGGGTAGTATGTCATGGAGTGAACCAATATAATATTTTACTTTTGGAAAAATCTTACCATTTCCATAGATTTGAATGCCTGGGCATTATCTATAACTATCTTTCGGGGACAACCAAATCTAGATAATATGTTTTCTTCCAAGAAATCTATCACCACTGAATCTGTGGCTTTTCTAGTCGGAATAACTTCTACCCATTTTGTGAAATAATCTGTAGAGGTCAGGATCAATCTATCTTGTGCGTTAGAGTGTGGATTGATACCCCCCTATAAAATCTAAAACCCATTGTTGGAACAGAGCTTCCGTTTTGACCGAGACTAGAGGTAATGCTGGGAGTTTATACTTGCCTGCGAATAATTGACATGAATTATAGGCTCTGACTTTGGCATTTATATCAGCGAATAATTTAGGCCAATAATATCCCTCTCTCAGGATTTTATAAGTCATTCCTCTCCACGCATGATGCCCTCCACACACTCCATGGTGGAATTCATTTATGACCTTTTCGGTCTCTGATTCTACTAGACAGACCAATAGGAATCCTAGAGGGTCTTTCCAATACAATTGGCTCTCTGAAATATAGTACTTCACCGTATGCAATTTCAATGTTCTAGCCTTAGATGGAGTTATATCACTTGGGAATTTCAAGGTCAACAGATAAGATACAATATCTTTGTACCACACCGAAGTTGTGAACTTTTCTTCTATACTGGTTGTGGCTATTTGGTCGTCGATTTCTTCCATATCCAAACATCCTTCATACACTTGTAGATTATTCATACCGAGCGCTCTGAAATTTGATTCAGCTAGAAGCTTAGCCAAACCTTGTCCCTTTATGAGATTTGTCGGTTTCACTTATAAATTGAATTCTTGAATCTTAGCAAGCCATCGATCCCTCTTCCCGTTGTTATCAGGTTGAAATAATATGTCTTTAATAGAACTGGTGGGTACATATGCAATTATCTTGGAGTGTAACACGTAAGTTCTGAAAGCCTTTAGTGCTCTCACCATAGCGTATTCCTGGTTTTCCATTATGTCATATTTCAATTTCGCATCTATGAGGCTTTTACTAAATAATTCTATTGGTTGCTCGAAACCTTATTCATTCTTTTGTAGAAGTACTGCTGCGATTGTGTGTTCGGATGAAAGCGAGAAGATAAAAAATTCCTTGATATAATTAGGGCTTGCCAGTACATGTGCTTCACCTATAATTTTCTTGATGTGCGCAACCGATGCTTTAGCTTCGACAATCCACTTAACTTCCTTGTTCTTCTCGAGCATATCTGTAATTAATTTCACAATTTCAACAAAGTTCGGGATAAATCTCCCCAAAAAATTTATTTTTCCTAAAAATGATTGAATTTCTTTTACGTTTCTAGGAATGTTTATAGTTTCTATAACTTTGGTCCTTTTAGATTCAATTTTAATTCCATCCCAAGACACAATATGGCCCAAGAGTTTACCTTATTTCATTGCAAAGTGTGACTTCTTTGGATTTAGAGACAAACAAAATTTACGACATTTCTCGAACGTTTTCTTGAGATGTATCAGATGATCTTCATTGGATTTAGAAAAAATGGTCAGATCATCAAGATAAATAACCACGAATTTATCGCTTTCACTGACGAAGGCGATATCCATAGCCCGCTTGAAGATAGTACCTACATTCATTAAACCAAATGGAATTTTGTCATACATAAATGTACCCCAAGGGGTGGTGAAGGCTATTTTTTCTTTATCATCTTCATTGACAACAATCTAATTGTAACCGGAAAAGCCATCTATCATGTACATTCTATTTTCTCCAACTAATTTTTCTAAGACATGGTCCATTTTGGGTAGCGGATAATTGTCTTTAAGAGATGATTTATTTAAATTTCTAAAATCTACACAGTCTAATTTATCCGCTCTTCTTTTTGACTGGGAACAGGTTGGATACCCGCTCAGAGTACCTGAGTGGTATAAATATTTTGGCATCCAAGAGTTTTTTGACTTCTTTTTCGATCACGGGAAATAAGATGGGATTGATCTTCCTAAGATTTTGTCTAAAAGGTTTAACACCTAGATTTAAAGGAATCATGTGTTTGATCACAGTGGTGTCATAAGTTCTTAGCTCATCATAAGACCAGGAAAACACATCTTTGCACCATTCAAGTAGATCTGTATATTTTCCTTTCATCTCAGGATGAAGGTATTTTGATATTTTTACTATTCTAGGTTTTCCTATAGTGCCTATATCCCAATCTTCGACTTCCTCAGGCTGAGGTTGCAGAGTAGATTTCAAAGGCATATCATTATGGTCAAATAGTATTTCTAGGGGGATTAGAACTTTAGGGATTTGATTATTTTTTAGTACTAACATGTGATGATTTGCGATCTTATATTGGAACTCTTGAGGATCCTCCTCTTCTTGCATAATCCAAGTATGATCATTAAGTTTTTCTTGGTCGATGTGCATTTCAGCGAAGTCCTCCACCATTTCGAGGAATTTTCTGATATGTTCATCATCTTCGAACACCTTCCAGTGTTGTATGTTGTTTGATATGGAGGGTATTTGCCTCACCTCTATGTGATACTTAAACTTTAAATCTATAGGAGGTGCAGAAGTTGAGGTTGCTTTGGCTAACGAATCAGCTTGTAGATTTTCGATACGGGGGATGTAATGGACATTAATTGACGAGAAAAAAATTTCCATTAAATCCAAGACTCAATTTCTATAATATTTCAATCTAGGGTGTTTGGCATGATACTGTTGATTCACTTGTTTCACAATTAATTCCGCATATCCGTAGACTTCCAAGCTTTTTATGTTTAATTTTCTAGCGACCTCTAATCCCAAAACCAGGGCTTCGTACTCACATACATTATTTGTGTAGTCTATGTCCCACTGTAGTTTGTAAGAGAAAGGAATGAAAAAATCATCTCCACGTGCTACAAAGAGTACACCTACGCCTACTCCTTCACATGATGAAGCACCATCAAAAAACATTTTCCAGATTCTAGTGCTATATATACTTTCTTTTATCTTTTCTGTTTTATTCCCTTCTTTGAAATCTTCGGCACATTCATCTAAATCGTCATCGATCGAAAAAATACAATTTCCAAGGTCCTGATCAGTGACATAAACAGGGTAATTTCTAGGATTATGAGGATCACTTACCATATATGCCAGTCGTGTTTCCCAGTATAATCAGGTGAACTTCCCTCCGAAGATGTGAATCATGGCATATGTCATGACCAGCTAAATGGATCCTCCAATCTTAGCGCCCCAAGACCTAGATAATAACATACCATACTTAAGAGGTATATCAACAATAACCACATCCATCAAAACACTTTTTACTGGGATCTGTGCAAGATTTACCACTAAATCCTTAATCATGCCCATACATTTGACCTTTCTTGAATCAAATGAATACAGGTCTCCATATGGACGGGTAATTTCGAGGCCAATTCTATCCATAATAGCCTTGGGCATCACGTTATGCGAGGCTCTAGAATCTAACATGCAGTTATGTAGTACACGATCATGCACATTTAGCGTAATGTAGAAAGGAGCAACGGTATCTCTGACCCCTTCAAAATGCGGACCAAAAATTATATTAGGCTTATTATCTTCCAAATTTATAACATCATCTTGATTCCCCATATCTGAAAAATTTATCATTTTGGTGATTTGTTTTCAGTAAATGGGATTCTTTTCCAGTTCAACCAGAGGTATTGGTATTTTGATTTTGTTAATCTTATTCTCTAGGCTGAAACCTCCTATGATTTTCTTAGTTTCTCTGTTTGGTACTTCGGTCTCCTTATTTTCAACTCTACTTGTTTGCATTTCTTTGTTCTCAGTTGTTTTTCTTCATGCCGTATGTGTTTCAATTGTCTTAGTTTTGGCACCTTGTAGGTCAGCTCCTTTTATCATGGTGTTTTGTGTTTCAGTTTCCTTTAGAGATGGTTCATATACATCGCCTCTTGGCAATAATTTATTTGGTTGGGCAATTGTCAGGTTTTTAGTTTTAGAAACTAGATTATACTTGTTTTGGAGCTCTACTATTATAGTGTCGGTGATTCCTTGGAAAGAAGGGTCCTCTGTATTATTTGTGTTGCTATCCTCATTAGACCGATGTTTTGTTTTTAAAGAAGTCTCATAATATTGTCTAGTTAAATGAGGTTGATAACAATCTTCATCGAGATTATTAATATCTTCTTCTAAATCCTCAAATTCTTGCATGTCATTACCTCCTATAAAATTTTCACTTTTTAAAGGAGTTTGAACCTTTTGATCTTTGTTTTTAATTTGTCTTTGTTGTATTTGAGGATTGGGGTTCCTCCTGAATTCTCTCCTAACGAACTGATCTACTTTAGATTGATCGAGTTCCATCTTTGAAATTTTATTGGAAAGTTCTTTAATTATCCTTGCCATATCATCCATTTTATCATTTGAGGATCTCCCAGATCCTAAGGATCCATCTTGTTCCTTAAAACACTTGGTCTCTTTGTTTCCTGTTTCTATTTTTTCCTTTAATTTACGAGAAGCCATCATGTTTGACTCAATCTCTATGGCATTGTCCTGCATTGTGGTAAGTTAAAATACTCTTGTTTCTCTTAATAACAATGTGAACTCGGGTTCGAAAGCCCCAATGAATGTTACCTTTGCTGCAGGCTAGGACGGTTTAACTTCAACTAATATCTTGTTATATAAATTATTAAATCTTTTAATGAATTCCATAACAGTTTCTGAATTTTTATTCCTTAAAGCCCCAAACTCAGTTAAATAATACAAGTGATCTTTCCTTTCACCCCATTGTCCGAGAAAAGAGTTTTCTAACACATCGTAGGACAATATCGACCCCACGGGCAAACTTTGAAACTAGGTTCTCACCTGTCCTTCGAAAGTTTGAACAAACAGTTGTGAATAAACGTCTTGATGCTCGAGACCGAGGATACTGCGAATTGATCAAAGAAGTTTATATGTTCGGTTGTGGTTAAGTCTCCCTCCCCTGTAAACTTAGGTAGGTTTTTTATGTAATTTTCAGGTAAATCATGAAGGGGTACTGGGAGGACCAGGGGAGCGTATATTGCAGCTACTTTAGCAAAAATCCTATTGGGTGTAGGTGGGGGTGGGCATTGACCACCCCCTCCTCCTTCTTTGACAGTTTCCATAGATATTCTAGGAGAGGAAACTGGTACGTTATAAAGAGGGTTTTCAAATATGTACAACGATCCTTTAGCTTCTTCAGGATGAAGCAGTAAAGATTCCGAAAACGGTTTATCAGAAGACGAAAAAACTGAAAACAGGGGGAATGAGATACGAGTACTCGGTTCTTCTGACTTGCAAGAAATGTAGATGGGAGAACCTGCAGGGGTTGAATCTGAGTGTATGGTATAGTCTTCTATACTTTGTGATCTTGGTAAATTTATTTCAAGAGATGATGGGATATCAATCGACATGAGTTTTATCGAAGTATTTTCACCTTTGCTTACGCAAGGGATAGTCGGATGAGTTTTAGATTTAATTTCAAGGGAAATGAAATTTGGGTTTAAGGTCTCATATTCAAATGTATTAGACGATGTTTCGTCGGAAAGGTTTTGAGTGGAAACTTCTTGCAAAGTTAGTGTTTCAAGAGGAATCTTAGTCTTAGACTGCGTGTACTTAGGCTAGTAGGCCGCAACAGTTTTCTTAAGGAAACCCCTTGTTTTTAGAATTTTTTCAGGATAAAAAATAGGCTTGGTCTGCTTATCATCTGGGTTTTGTCTGGTGTTCCTTCGATTGGATGCCAGCTTACTTAAACATGGAGTCACCAATTGAATAATAACTTAGCCTTTAAAAAGTGTTCACTCTTTGTTCACTATCAAAGAGAGAAACACACAAATGTCGTTCTCCCAGGGAAAATAGTTTCGCTTCTTTGTTACTCAACAATGGCAGTAGGAAGATGTTTTTCCAGAGTTTATACTTAAGGCTTGAGAGTACAAAGTCTAGGAATCCAAAAATATGGTGTGTGATATAAAGAAAGGAAAAAACAACTCTTAGGGGAAAAGGAGCTATGGCTGATTTCTGAGTTGTCTTTGTCTAGCTTCCAATTGTTCCTGGATGCTAATGTCCTACTCAATGAATGCCCATGAACATTCAAGTTCAACCTGGGTGGTGGAAATTTTTAAGATGGTGTTGAAAAGAGTTAAACAGATACTGGTCTGGTCTGTGAGACCAGGTTTGATATTGGGTTGTCTCGTAATAGGTACTTTCATAGAGGAAAAAGAGTTTTAAAGATTTGTTTCTTTTTAGGTTGTTGTTTCTATTTTATATTATGTATGGAAAATTTTCAAATTTTAAATTAATAGTGTGACAAAATCAAAGGTCATTTCCTGTATTTGAGCTAAACTGAAAATCGTGCATGAAATGAAAGAAAACATATAGCTGTGAACAATGTGAGGCATCAACTAGGGAAGAATCTCACTTTGTGACAGAAGAAGAAAAATACAAGAAGAACTTTAATGAAGCATAAGATATAGAAATATAAGTAATTCACAGGTCTTGTACCTACTGATAGTCGATACAGAGGAAAAACCGTAAACAAATTAGATGACTAAAATAATCAATCACCATAGTAGATGTTGTACTAAATTGCAGCTAAGAATTCATCAAATATATATAATGAATCATATTAAATATGAAAAAATCAGAGGAACACATAACTCAAACTTGACGGGATCTAGAGTCTTTGACTTGCATTTGTATTAATTCTGGGAAATGAAAATTTTCTCTGATACAATCGGCCAAGGAAAAATCCCTTGGTGTATCTTTCAAAAATGTATTTATACAAAGGAAATAATCAACCTTGGATTATTGGTATTCTCTTGATCTCCTAGGTGCTAATGGTTATACAATATGAAATTCGAACTGTTTTGTCAGTTACTTTTTACTTTTTACCAGTTGTACTAAAACGAGCACAAATGCGTTACTTTATTATTTCTTTGAAACACTTCCTTAGCTCGGTCCCAAACACATGACGCACCTATCCAGAAACTGCATCAAAATTCTAGAAGGCTCTGACGTATTCTTTGCTTCAAACATATATAACTTCCTTTGAATTTGGGGAAGCTCGTCTTCAATCTTTCCCTTGCCAAAGTTTGTCGACTGCAACTATAGATTCAGATTTATTAACCACTTATCTATTTGGGTGATGTTGAGCTGTTTCAATTGTGAAATCTCGAGCTAGACTTCATTCCGACTCTCCTTGAAATGCAGTTGATGCCTTACAACATTTATCTGTCCAAATAGTCCAGGATAATCGCCTTTACCAATGCCCAATGTTTTTGTGTCTAGCTGATCAAATAATTCTTCACATTCTCTCTTAACTTCTCTTGTCATTTTCTTGCTTTCAACAATATTAGTCTCCCATGTCTTTAACATGGTGTCTCCCTTGATCTATTCATCTACAGTTAGATTTGGGATTGTTGGTACTTCCTCTCTGGCCGAAAACACCACTGCCTTTTGAAAAGCAGCATGAGATGTTGTGGCCTCTTTTTCCTTTAAAACAATGCTATCTAGTGAGTGGCTTATTTCCAGGGAGTAGTTTTGGATGATTTTTATTTTGGAAAGCATGTCCTCTTATTCTGCTTGTAGTTTCTCATGTACCTCTAGTACTTGGGCTTGAAATGTTATTATATTCACAACTTATCCTTCAATAGACTTCAACTCAGCCTGTAGTTGTCTCACTAATTCGTCCTACTGAATAACCTGTACCTGACTCACTTGCATCTTCTTGTTCACTTCATCCAAACTACACTTCAACAATTACATTTCCTCTTTGTCCACAGTTCGGGTGTGTTCAACCCTTTGATTTACCTCCTCTCGAATATTATTCTATGTGTGCTTTACTTGGTCCTACAACTGAGATATCATTTGATTTTTCTGTTTCAACCTTGTTCTGAGGGAGTCAACTGAGAACAAATTGGTCATTGCCAAAGCTCCCATAGAGCCTACTACTTCTGTGGCGAAGTCCTCTTCTTCTAGGTTCTTCACATCTACGAGCACTCTTTGTTTCTTCACCATTGTGTCTTCTCTTAGATTCATTTCCTGTTTCACTACGACTTTCCTCTTCTTACTGAAAAATTAATCAGAGGAAGGTATCTCTTCTCTAGAGATGGGAGTGAGGTCACTTGCATATATGACTTCTAGGTGAGGAGTCCCAAAAGTTGACTGTAAAGGAGTCAATGATGTAATAGGGCTACCCAGCTCTGTAGATTGATTTTATCCTACTGTTTTAGGGACATCAGTAGGAATAGTTGATGATAAAGGGGGAATCATTTAACTCAACTTTGAAGGGGTCTTAGATTTGGAACTCATTTCAGACCCTGGATTCTTTGATTGTGAAGCTTCTGATTTCTGTGAAGACGCTTCAGTCTTCTCTAGATTTTCTTCTGTAGTCCCTTTATCATGAGCCTCTGATCCGAAACCTGGGGGAGTACTTTCCTTAGCTGGGGGAGGATTCATTGATTCCCCCTGTAGTATCTTGGGAAAACCACTTCTCCTGTACTTTTGGAAAGTCAGAAAGCTGGTATGTAGGCCGGGTGATAGTGCCTGAACTATGTATAATATTTCCTCATAGGTTCTGGCTCCTTTGAACATGTCGTCGTAGGGAGAAGCTTCATGTTCATACATCTTCATATTGAAGTGAGTAAGATGTTTTCCTACAATTTGATAAGGGTCATGTTTTCTGAGCTCAAGATCTACCAATTTGATGTCTTCCAGTGTTGCAGCTTCAACCTTGGAATGACCAAAGTTAAGCAGTGAACACTTCCCAATTTGTACAGGAAAACATGGCCAAAAATTCTTCTGAGATGCTTTCAATTCAGTGTCAATGCCACAAGTTACTATTTGGTAGGCCACCTCCCTTCACACTAGCCTATCGGGAAGGAACTTCAAAAGTGCATGAGGAGGGATTGAACACCCAAAAACCCTGACATAGGAAAAACCCTCTTCAATAAAAAAATTTGCGATTTCCCACGATTTTCTCTGAAATACGAGGGGGTTCATAGACATACAAAATTTGGTGTAGAGCTATCACTACGTAGTGGCAGATTTCGTAAAATGCATCTTTAACATTTTCCTCCCACAACTTAGAATGATAAACATGAATGGGCTCCGCACAGACTGGGTTCCAGCTCTAGCTCATCAAAGGGAATGGAGTCACATAAAAAACCACATCCATAATATAGGCAGATATGTACAAATATGTAGGTTGAACTTTCTATTTTACTGTTTGGTACTCTACAACCTCACTAGCTAGATTGTCGGATAAAATTTTCCTCTAGTTAAAATTGAAACCCTCAGCTACTTCATGTAGAAGTGGTACCCAATCTATAGGGAAATGGGTAGGGATTTTCCTCCCAAAGAGTCTATATAGCATTAGGGCTATATACACCATGTAATCTTTCAACAAATTTGTGGCATGACTGTCATGGGTATCGACTCTAAATCTTGCTAGAATTCCCCACCAGTCTTTGATTATATTTGGATATGTTTGATCGAATTCTATACACTCCTTTCTTTGAAATTCCACTATGAATTCAACATTATAAATGTATTTAGAAGTAGGGGGCAGTTTGTACATTACTTGGATGTTCTCGGGTTTGAACGAGCCGACGATGACCCCTTGGCTGTTTAGAATGCTCCTTGTCTGAATGTCGGTTTTCTCTAAAGCCCAACATACCATGTCATTATATGGCATGAGTCTCGATCGTGTGGCTATTTTGTGAAGCTTATATTGTGCTATGTCTCTGAGTTTATTTTTAGTCCTTTCATCTTCGAAATCTTCGGGGCAATTCCTAATCTCATAATCTAAGGTTTCGAAAATCTGTCTCCAGGATTTGACTAAATCCACAGCATGGGGCATAGTGCCGGATATAACATCTCCATCCATATTCAAGCCTTCATCTGCCTCCTCACTCTTCTTAGGTGCTTTTCTGGGTGCCATGATGTTGTGCTAAAATGAAAATCTATTGCAGAGAAAAAGTGCGTGAGTTCTTCTGAGTATAAATTGCTCCTAGTCTGAAAGTAAGAGTGAAATTCAACATCACAAACCTTTATTAACCTTTAACCTGTCTTAAATTTAGCATACTGATACAGACGATAAAAGTTAAATGATTTTAATGGGGATGGTACGCCTGGAGATACGCACTTATTGTTAAAAATATCTCATTAATCCGTTATAGATACTGCCACATATCAGTGATTGAAAAATGGGATTCCGAAAGGAAATTCATCGAAAAATCCCGAATAACGAAGCACAAAAATTTATTTTAATACCCTTAATGCTCATTTTTTAAATTAAGTTAATTATGTTTAAGCTCTTAATTCTCTCAAGATTTCGTGTTTCGGAGTTCCAAGCATCGTGTCCTCACGAGGTATGACACAAGTAAATCCTGAATTGTGAAACCACGATGGGATTTGTTTAGGCACTAACCACTTGTTTTAACCCTTTAATTAATCCTGATTAGGGGTTAGTCTTTACTTTTCATGTACTAGATTATCGAGACTCCGACGACTCTTTGACGCATGAAATCCCGAATTTCGAAATCGCAATGGGATTTATTACCATTAAATGTTCTTACTTCTTAATAAACATGGCATTAGGATTTTAAGAATTTTGTGACTTCGAAAATTGGGGTTTAAGGAGACTCAAGGTTGACTCTTTGATTTCCCAAACTGCGACTGATCAATGATCTGTCAAGTATGTTTTGATCCTTAATTAATCATGATTAAAAGGTACTTCATGGAAAGCACGTTGGGACACTTGGAATGCTGCTCAAGTTGAGATGACCGATAAAGAACATGTGAAAGGCTTAGAAATCCTTTAACGTTTTTAATTATTACTCTAGAGTCTGTTCAATTTCCTTTAAACAATCACTTTTTTGAGACTTCGGTACTGGGAATTTAGGGTTGTCATTAGGAAACATACTTTGTGAACAACCGAAACCCAAAACCCAAAAAATCCTGAAAGACCTTTTGATTCCTCTTTTTTTTTTAGAACTAGGGGCGACTTTGTAACCAGAAAAAAATATGAAGATTTGGATTTAGAGAAGAAAAATAAACTTCGTTTCAACACACACTTTGAAGTGTAATCGTCAAAAGAGCTTGCTACACAAATCTTCATCCTTCTTCCAAACTTCTCGTCACCATGGATTTATCATCCTCGACCATGATTCCATTCCTTTCCTGTTCAAGTACAAATACTGGTCACCCTACAAGCAAATTGGCTCAAAAGACAACTCAAAGAGGCACAAGACATATCCATTCAGCTGCGGGAGGAACATAGGGTGTCAGAGGAAAGAATCACAGAGCACTTCAAGGAATGCAGAACGACCATGGATAACACCCCTGTGGCCCTTGCCAGCACTCAAGAAAAGATGAAAGGAAATGCATTCTTGTGGAGATAGGTGAAGAATCAGAACAAACCTAACTAGTCTCTTAGGAAAAAATTCAGAGTTTTAAGATTACAGGTGAGGCCAGAGGCATGAGTGAGATAACCCCATTTTGTCTTTTTTATTGTGGCACAAAATATTTCTCCCTGCATTTCTTGATTCCTCTTGGTAAGAAAGAAGTCTGACAGGGCACCCGCATGGTGAATATTCACCGCGTAGATGCTGTAAACTTACCTATTGAGGAGGAAAAGTGTAAGCAGAACACATTCTAGTTTTGGAAGATATACATGGCCTCCCAACCGTCATTTCCACTTGGAGTTGCACGAGTGACTGCAAATGGATGTCAACTACACCAACTCGCCATGTGCATGCTACAACCAGTGATCGTGCAACAACAATTAAATCCTGTTACACAAGGTGGCAAAGTTTCTGACATTGCTCTCAATCACTCGTGCACCCCCTAAAATAAAATTTTGATGCATCACAAGCTGATGATTGAATCTTACTCATGACTGAATGATTAATACAAAGACGTCGGTTATGTTATGATTGGGTGCAGTCAGGTTTCCATTTTTAGTAAACTTTGTTCAAAGGGTCGACTGGGAGGAAGTAACTAAATCCGAAATTCCAGGAGAAGAGTTTGAGGCATAGTAGCCCAATGGGAATAGTTTGTTCTATATATTGTATCTTTGCAATGTAATCCAAGTTGGAAATTTAGTGTCGACAGAGGACTCTTGAATGTAATATTTGGATCTGAAGAGAAATAACAATGCAGAAGTCCTGAAGCTTTGACGAAAATATTCTAATGGTGGTTTTTTGATGTATTGTGATATTATCTATGTATGTACTTATTGTTTCCTGTAAATCGATGTCTGATGAGTTTAAAATTCATCGCGTGATGCTTTAGACTCATCCATTTAAACTCTATGTTTTCTTCTAAGTAAGTTAGAATTCATCTTTAATGGTGCTTTGATTTTCTTTATGTACTTTTTCTTCCGCCATACACGACGACTTTAAAATTGAAATACCATTGCTTACTTATCCTTTATCCTCTCAAAGTTTCATTTACCAGTCATTAATTTCTCTTGCTTTCAGGAGGTTGAATCCATAGCTCAAAGTTCTATATTTCCTTTCCATTGAAACCATAAACATTTCCCAAACACATAAATTTAGCCGACAATCCAAAGTCATTATCTATTAGAGACTAGGTCTCAGAGAGATCCCTCTCTAGATTGGAAAGGCTAGTTTCCAGTCTTAAAGTTGGTCTATAGGTTACCTCTGTCATTTTTTTTCTTAGCCAAACAAATTTACAGAGTAATAAAAAGACATAAATGATTTTTACTCAAAAAGTTGTTTTTATTTCCCTATTTATATTTTCCATCCATCTGTGTGATTGATGCATGCTTAGATTTTTATTTTTGTTATTGAGTAAATTCAATATCTGATTTATTTAATAAATATGCATAGGACAACAATCACACATAGTTTGTAAAATTTCACATGATATCCGAGCTACTATGATCAAAATATCAAAGAGTAGTATTTTGTGTGCATATCGAGATGGCTTTAGCTAGCCTTAGGTTCGAGGACATATTGAATGGTGCCTCTAATTTTCTATTTTGGAAGGTCAGGTTTACTCTCTTGTTGGAATAAAATGATCTCTGGGGTATCATGGAATATGAAATGACACCACCAATAGATCCACATCAGTCAATGGTATACATCAAGGAAGTAAAATACAAGAAGATGATCATGGATGCCATTAAATATCACTTGATTCCTCATATATTTGAGAATAATAATGATAAGGAGATATTCAATGCACTGGTAAGCCTCTACCAAAGTGAGAACATTAAAATGAAGATGATCTTGTGGAACAAACTCATATTCATGGATATGTTCATATTAGAAACCATTATTAGTTACTTGATGAATAACATGTATATTCGTGATCAACTTGCAGTAGTTGGGGAGAAGTTGGCCAATGTAGATTTGGTTAACATGGCACTTAATGGATTCCCAACATCATGGGAACCATTTATAAAAGGAATATGTGCTCGTGAACACATTCTTGAATTTCAAAGGCTTGGGGATGACTGCATCTAGGAGGAGACTCAGATGGAGTCAAAGGATAAAAAGAAGGGTAGTGATGAGAACTTGGCTTTAATTGGTCAGTCGAAGAAGGGAAAAAGGTAAAGGACCCAACAAGGGTAATGGAAAGAGTGAGGATTCATCCTCATAGACATCGAAGAAGGAGTTGAGTAAACTCAAGTTCTTCATTTGTCATAAGAAAGGAAATTATGCATCACAATATACGAACAAGAAGAAAGGTAAAGGGAAGCAACAACATAGTCAAGTAGCAGCCTCAAATGAAACAAAAATGATTGAGTTTACCTCCAAGTTAGAGAAGGATTTCTCAATGGTATCTTGTCTTTCTACCAGTACGGTTTCAAGGAATTCTTGGTATCTGGAAAATGGAACATCTAGGCATATGAAATCAGCCTGAGAGTTGTTTTTAAGTCTAATTTAGCACGAATCAAGGGTTCGGGTTGAACTTAGTGATGATACCAAGTACCTAGTAGTAGGATTTGGTACCATTCCCTTCCAACTCCAGGTGGGTAAAACTTTATAATTTGACAATATTTTATTTGTTCTAGGTCACAAGAAAATCTTTATTTCAGTTTTGGTCATGGATTTTAAGGTTTATGCAGTAGAGTTCAAGAACCAATAGGTTCTTATCAAGCTGAAGGAATCTATCCCAAAAGAAACACATGTGATTGGGATTAGGGAAGGAAATTTATACATGTTGTAGGGTGAATATGCTCAAGCCCTAGTTCACAACATAGACAACTTGTACGAGTTGTGGCATAAGAGGATGGGGAACCTGCATCATAAGGTGTTGGATGTATGGGATGAACCGGGTTCTACCTTATTTCTCTAGCAAAACCCTAGAAACCATTAGCCCTTCTGGAGACCAAAAGGAAACACTGTGCATAGAGTGTACAATGCAGTCTCACCTGAGATGGCTTATGGGTGATTGCATGACCTAGATGTATGCAATCGTGGAAGGGATGATGCTCATGGGATATTAGTCATAATTATCAACTTATACTTCAATATTCCTTAGATATATTATACCATCATTTATATCTACCATTCATTTAACACTTAACATTCTTTTTGCATAAAATAACATAACTATTCTAGTATGCGCTGCAAATTAACCTGAACAGTTTCATTCATTTACCCATTCATTCATCATAAAATACATTGCAAAACATAAATAACACATTCCACACATTGACACAATATTTTACCATGGTTCACCCCTCTAGGCTACGTCCACAAAGATTTGGCATTCTATGCTTCTTTATTCATCTTCTTCAAAATATTTCACTGCCTGCATTACATCATAAGATTATTAATGGTGAGGATGACCAATGTCGCACCAAGATCCACAACTTGCGACCTGAACCTCAGTTACAATCCAAAAACAGTCTCATCTCCAAAACCGAGTCAGTAATTTTCTCCAAAACTCTCTACCAAAAATATGAGATATATATCCCCTAGTTGCCTCATACATCATATATTTATACTACCAAAAGTGGGTTAAACCCATTACATTGATTACCAAAACTATAACCCTAGTGGATTAGGTTTTTCCACTTTAAAACCTCATGTGCACTGTTGGTCTTCAATCCAATCATTTCTTGCTTTGACTCTTCTTTTCCTTGAGCTGATTTTCCTTGATTCCCGGTGCGCATTGCTTCTTTGGTCCATTCCTTAGATGTTTTCCTCATTTGTTGCACTCTTCCTTATTCCTCAAACTTTTCTGCCAAAATATCATGCTCCAACATGCCCCCAACTCTTACCTATGGGTCATCCTGAGCCACTCTGGCATTGTTTTCCTCATACACTGATTTCTTTAGTTTTTGAAATATTCTTGTCATCTCTTGTACATATTCGTTCGCTTGCACACTCATTTCTGTAATACTTTATATCAAATGCATTATTATGTGCTCCTTCAAAACTTCTACACTGTGATAATCGTTGCTGCTCTTTCCTGTGATGGCTCCAACTGAGCCTGCCTTATCTGCTTCTCCATCTGAATTGACTTTATCTCTACCTAGAGGTTTTTCATCTCCCACACACTCTTCATCATGTATGATATGGACATGTTTTTCCTTCTTTTCTTCAATTCCTGGAGTGCAATGTTTATGTTTCCCTCCTTTTGTTCTAGTTCTTGATTATTTTCATCTTCCTGTAGTTCTGTCCACATCTGCATTGTACTGTTGTACAATTATTCCATTATGTTAATCTCCCCTTCAATATTTTCTGTGTATTCTACAACCTGATGTTCCCTTTGTGCTTTGATCTCTGGTGGAGTGCTAGGGATCACCTTCTCTACTAGGTGTTAGAAAAACAGGACCGTGGAGAAATAAAATAAAACAAACGTGGAAACAAAACAAAAAATATACACAATACAAGAGAGACATGGATTTACGTGGTTCACCCAGTGTTGGCTACGTCCACCAGAGAAATTGCCAGGTCCTTCCTTTATTATTATCCAGCAAATGAAGGGATACAACCTACAACAAAACTCGTTGTAACTTCCTCTTCTTTCTCTCATCTCCTCTCTTAGAATACAATATTCACCATCAACCATAGCCGCAATACATTTCCTTCATAAAAGAGGGTTGCCTTCTAGGGAAAAAAACCCTAACATAATCTCTACCGTTAGATCTGCAACCTTATAATGAACGGTCCAGATTTACAATGAAATTACAATATATATTTACAAGGAAATTTTTCCTTTGGGGGCTTCGCCCTCGAACCCCCATTGGGGGATGCTTCCCTCGAACCCCCAATGGGGTCCCACTTGCCCCCAGACCCCCCAGCCGGGGGGATAGCCCCCTCGGACCCTGTAGAGGGGGTACCCCCCCTCTGCACTCCCCCATGTGGAAGAGTGTACATACTTCTGGGGTGTAAATACTTCATGGGGTATAAACATGGATGAAAGTAAAAGACCTATGAATCAGGAAGATAATCAAGCTCCACAACCAACAATCTCCCACTTAGAGACTGATCTCAACAACTCCACCGCTGCTGTATATGCTGGAATCTGAACCTTCTTGGACCTGACAAATTTCTCATCTTCATCTTCATTCTTGAAGACCAATTGAAATTGAGCAGGAACTCAGTTTCTCCCTGGTTACTCCCTTTGTTAACATGTCTGTAGGATTATGGCTAGTGTGTATCTTTTCCAACTTCAAATGTCCATCTTCCAAGATGGATCATATGAAGTGGTACCTCAACTGTATATGCTTAGTCTTCGAATGGAAGGTTGAGTTCTTTGCAAGGTGAATGGCACTCTGACTGTCACGGTACAACCTGTTGTTCTCCTGCTTCTTTCCCAATTCCTCCATAAACCTCTGTAACCAAATCATCTCTTTACTAGCCTCTGTAGCAGCAACATACTCTGCCTCTATTGTTGAAAGTGCAACAACCTTTTGCAGTTTCGAAATCCAACTTACTGTTATTCCACCTATAGTAAAAACATACCCTGTGGTGCTCCTCCTATTGTCTTTATCACCTGCCATTTCTAGATCAACATATCCCTGTAGAAAAGTGTCTGAACCTCCAAAACATAATGCATGAGTAGTAGTACCTCTCAAATACATGAGAATCCACTTTACTAGCTCCCAATGTTCTTTACCTGGATTTTTCATATACCTGCTCACAACTCCCACTGCATGTGCAATATCTGGTCTTGTGCAAACCATTGCATACATCAAGCTACCAACTGCTGATGAATAAGGGACCCTGGAAATGTATTCTATCTCCTCCTGTGTCTTGGGACACATTTC
>ML777928.1:215046-237459 GCA_009831015.1 Picea engelmannii | reverse complement strand
GTATCAAAAACATCATATTTTTGTCGAATGCAATAAACCCAAGTTTTTCTAGTTGCATCATCAATAAAAGTAACATAATAATTAGAGACACCAAGAGATGATACCTGAGATGGTCCCCATACATCTGTATGCACAATCTCTAACCTTTCATTCTTCTTTTCTTTTCCGGCCCTGAGAAATCTAACTCTCTTTTGTTTTCCATAAACACAATGCTCACAGAAGTCCAAATCAATTTGTTTAAGATCTGGCAGCAAATTTATTTTGTGAAGGATATGCATACCCTTCTCACTCATGTGTCCCAGCCTATGATTCCATAGTGATATATCCACTCCTATAGAAGATAAAGATATAGAAGAGTCAGTATTACTAGTACATAAATACAATGTACCTACCTTCTCTCCTTTTGCTATCACCAATGATCCTTTGATGACCTTCCATGTCTTATCTGTAAATATGGATATACAAACTTCACTTGCCAACTACCCTGTTGAAATTAATTTTTTCCTTAAATCTGGAACATGTCTTACCTCTTTCAACAACCATTGGTTTCCATTTTGTTGCTTTATTTTCACCTTTCCCATTCCAACAATTTTGCATGGTGCATCATCACCCAAATGAACCTGTCCAAAATCACCTTGAACATAATCTAGAAAATGTTTCCTATGGGGTGTGGCATGAAATTAAGCCCCTGAATCTACTACCCAAGACTCAGAAATATTATCTACAGAAAGAATCAAAGCATCTTGTAACACATCACCGCTTACATTTGCTTCCTGATTTCTCTCCTGTTGTCCATCTCTTTGTTTCTTTGGAGCTTTGCAGTCTTTCTTCAGATGTCCTTTCTTCCCACAATTCCAGCACTCTATTTTTCCAAGTCTAGATTTGGATCTGCCCTTCCTAGAATTTCCACGGTTCCCTGAGCCCTTTCCTCAATTCTTTTGTCTTCCCCTGTTCTCCATGTTCAACACATTACCTGATGTCTCACCTATGCTTTTTCATCGCATTTCCTCACTAAGGATAACACCAACAACATCATCAAATTTTAAAGTATTTGAAATAGAGACAGAGTTACTTACAACCATAACCAAGCCGTTCTATCTTTCTGGCAATGAGCACAAGATTAGAAGAGCCCTGACCTCATCATCAAAGTCCACTTTTACAGAACTTAGTTGATTAGTAACTGTATTAAATTTATTTAAATGATCTGCAACATACCCACCTTCTGACATCTTCATATTAAATAATATCTTCATTAGAAATACCTTATTGGACACCAAGGGTTTTTCATACAATTTGGCTAATGCGTCCATCAAACCCTTTGTTGTCTTTTCTTTGGAAATATTGAAAGCCACTGACGCTGCCAGGCTTAGCTGTATCGTTCCTAGAGCCTTTCTATCAAGAATCTCCCATTCTTTGTCCTTCATGGTTGTTGGCTTCTTTGCTACTCCACCCAATGGTAGGAATATATCCTTCTGATATCAATAATCTTCCATCTGCTTCTTCCATAACTGGTAGTTTTGGCCGTTAAATTTCTTGATCCTAAACTTTCCATCTTCCAACATTGCTCCCACTCGAACTAGGAACCCTCTTTTCCTGCGAGTTACCTTTCGATCTGATACCAGTTGTTAGAAAAACAGGACCATGGACCAATAAAATAAAACAAATGCGGAAACAAAACACAGAAGATACGCAATACAAGAGAGACACGGATTTACGTGGTTCACCCAATGTGGGCTACGTCCACCAGAGAAATTGCCAGGTCCTTCCTTTATTATTATCCATCAAATGAAGGGATACAACCTACAACAAAACTCACTGTAACTTCCTCTTCTTTCTCTCACAGTATCCTCTCTCGGAATACAATATTCTCCATCAACCATAGCCGCAATACATTTCCCTCATAATAGAGGGTTGCCTTCTAGGGAAAAAAACCCTAACATAATCTCTATCGTTAGATCTGTGACCTTATAATGAACGGTCCATATTTACAATGAAATTACAATATACATTTACAAGGCAATTTTTCCTTCGGGCTTTTCCCCCCAACCCCCATCGGGGGATGCTGCCACCAAACCCCCGCTGGGGGCCCGCTTTCCCCCAGACCCCCCAGCCGGGGAGATAGCCCCCCCGAACCCCGCAGAGGGGGTACCCCCCCTCTGCGCTCCCCCGCGTGGAAGAGTGTACATACTTCTGGGGTGTAAATACTTCATGGGGTATAAACACAGCTGAAAGTAAAATATCTATGAATCAGGAAGATAATCAGGCTCCACAACCAACACTAGGTCTATTATTTCTTGTATGTAACTTTCCATAGCCTGCATTATATTTTGGATCTTCTCTTCTGTTCTTAACTCCTCTACTTGTGTGCTTTATGGGATAGTCTTAAATAATTCCTCAACACTTTTTTCTATTTTCTCCATGCACTATTTTTCCTCATCCTTCTCAAGACGCACTTGGTTGAGGGCTATCTATGATATCTCCTTTACCTCATTGGTTGTCTCTAATTTCATCGCATCTGTCCTGGCCCTTAATTGAAATTCATTCGCAGCACTTATCTGCAACTTGTATAATGCCTTGGTTGGAATCTTGGACAACACCAAGTTCAACTGCTCTATATCCTTCAAGGGTTTTTGTGATGTGTCCTTGTTTACTGATAAAATTCCTTGGTTGATTTCGCTTCCCATTGTTGTTGTCTGTACTGTCTCCTTTTCTTCATGGGTTTCCTCCTGCTGCATTGTGCCTCTTTGTTACACTACATTGATCTACAATATTTCTATCACTTCCTTAACCTCCATCAAATTTTTCATCAATTCTTCTCATTATGACTATGTGACATATAGTGCTTCTTCTCCTCGATCCTACACTTTGTTGACCACCAGTTCTACATCATCCTCAATTATTGTGAGATGAGGGGCCTTCTTTTGTGCCTTCATCTTCTTGTTTTGTTCTCATGTTTGCATCACTGATTTTTTGTTTGGTGTTGTCTCTGTCTACACGAGGTTCTTTGCCTCTGGTGTGTCTCCACTTCTTGCCTCATGGCTAGAGAGTTTATCCTTTTTCTGCACTTCCCCATTTGTTCCTTCTGCATGCTTGATTTCTAGTACTAAGGCCTTAGGTACTATTTCCTTCTTCCTTTGCTTCTTTACTGTCATGCTACCTTCTGTTGGCTAAGTGCACTCTGACGCTTTCCTGGTATTTGTTGTTGGATTACTTGATTGTCTAGTTCCTGCTTGTTCCTTTCTTGTCAGCCACTAGTAACTTCCATTGATTTGGCCATTCCTCTATCACCCATTGTACCTCTTTTCTTGTGATACAATAATGCATCTTCAACTATTTCTTCTTTGGGTCTCTCCTTTTTTGTATCCACATGTTATGTCTAGATTATTTGAATATTTCTATCCCTTCATTCTACTTCACCACTTCTGGTGGGATCCTCCATGTTGCTGCTATCGTTTCTTGTATCTACTCAAGGTACATGCCAAAAATGCTAGTATTGTCTTTCCTTTGCTTAGGATATTCCTTGTGCCATAGGGTTATATACCTTGTTGCATGACACCTTCCTCTCCTCTCATAGAAGGCTGAGTATTTAGGTTCTTCCCTTGCCATTAAGAATATCAAAATTAGAAGCCAAGAATAATGGAATTGTGTCCAAGAATCCTACGCATATCCACAATCCTCCAAAAATATATTGAGCAAGTAGGGTGCCCAACTAAGTATTGTCCCCTTCGCTCTCTGCATAACTGTTACTACCACTCCTACTGGTGCCTCTTCCTCGTAACATTTTATAAGTAACTTACAAGCCATAAGAATTGCCATGAATCTTGTTGCTGGGTCATTTATGTTTTTGATAATCATGCCTCTGCTTCCCCTATCAGTGAAAAATTGAGACTTTACTTCCTCTACAATTTTCTTCTCCTTCATTTTATCATCTAAATACTGCTTAGGATTCACTCCATCCATTGGAAGCCCTGTGATATTTTCAATTAGGTCTACATCAATTGGGATAGGTCTTTCCATCCACATAAATCCTTCATGTACTCTTGTGAGTAATTGTTTGATGCAAGCATTGACATCATCCCCTTGCTAAAGTGTGGGATTTCTAACAAATTCATGATGCCTAAATTGTACAACCCTGTAATCCACTATTTAAGTTCTAATATTGGAAGTCCTAATGAGCTTATCCCTTTGTTCTCCATATAAATTTCCCATGTAAGCTTCGAAAAATTAGCCACGTACGAGACGTCGTGATCTGCATGCTTTTGTTTGGGGAAAAACCCTAGCACATATTCTACAACTATTAATGACTCTATAATTTGGGGAAATGAAAACAAAACCTTCTTCTGTGTGCATGATACTATTCTTGTTGGCTTGGTTTTCTTTCTTAATGGACCTTATATCTCATTTTTTGTTTCATCCTTTGTGTCCTGTTATTCATCGTTGTTTTTTTGTTCAACCCTAATTTATGTGTTTCCTTTGGTTCATTCGATTCTATCTTCTCGTCAACTTCTTCCTTTTTTTCTCCATGTGATTTTCCTATTTTTACTGTGGTAGGGTTTGCTTCTGCACCAGGGTTTCATCCTTCTTCCTTCTGGTTTACTTTTGTTGCTTCTTCCTCTAGGTTCTTCTCCTCAATCAACTTTGAACTAACTAAGTCACTGTCAAGCGATGATATCTCATCCACATCTATCACCCCTGTCACATCCTTCATCAGTTTTTTGGTGCTTCTTGTCCTTCTTGTGAACTGGCTGGGTGCTCTAAACTTCAATGGTGTCATTGTTCTAACTCGGGTAAACTTCGCTTATAAATATTGACTTTATTCTTCACAAATTCTCACACAATCGCGCCCTGTTTTTTCCTTTTCTCCTATTTTCTCAAAATCACACTACGTGTTTACCTTTTCATGATTTTCTCCTTTTATAACCTCTGTCATAAATGATCTATCGTATCCCACTTTTTCTTTCACCTCCTTTTTCTTTTTCCAACCACTTTTCGTCTCGGCACACTATGTTCCCATTCTATCATTTTTTTCCTATGCGCAATATCTTGAATTATGTCTCTCCAATTTACTGTCTGTTGTGCGGTGTATATTCCAAATGTCTGTCTGAAAAAACACTTAGCTATCTACTTCATATTTTTGTCTTTTTCTTCTTTTTCCAATTTTTTTTTCCTTTTTCTTATTTTACTACTTTTTTCTTTCCTTTTTCTTCTTTTAATTCCTACTATATACATTATGTACAATTCTACTTCTCTACGCGACATCTACTAATGGTTATTTCTTTGACTATCCCTATACAGTTTCAGTCGACTACCATTCACCAATCCTTGCATTTCTTTGCCTGCTAAATCTTGTAGCTACACAACACCTCCATTCGTGACAAAATTTATCTCATATGGCCCTAGCCAATGCATCCTGAACTTCTGTGGTTGCTTCAAGTATTTACTATCATAGAGAAGAACCATATCTCTTTCCTTAAATTTTTTCTTCTTAACGTGCCTACCATGCCAAGATTTATCCTTTTCTTTATGTAGTTCCTAATGGAAACCATCTACAATCATGTCTTCTTCTAATTCCATCACTCGTGCCAATCTTTCTTGAGATGCACCTCTTTCTGTCATGTTTGTAATTGTTTCAATGCACAGACTAGGTATCAAATAATCCAAAGGTACCACTGCTTCCTATCCATACACAAATATAAAAGGTTTCTTCCCTGTTAGATTCTTGCATGTAGTTCTATAGGACCATAACACTTTTGGTATCTTCAAATCCCAATCATCCCTGTTCACATTGAAAATCTTGTTAAATGCTTCTACTATCCCATTAGATTGAGGATGGTAATGAGTACTCTTCTGATGATGTATCTCAAATTATTCAGTACTATTGATAAAATGAGTCCCCTGATCACTCATCATAACTCTAGGGCATCCAAATCTTATGAATACTTGTTCAAATAAGAAGTGAAATATAGTGTCTACACTGCAGTCCTTTACTAGTGCCACTTCAACCCATCTGGTAAAATATTCCATCGTTGTAATGATATACCTGGATCTTGATCTTCTGGGTGGTGGGTTAATTGGTCCTACAAAACATATTGCCCACTTGTCAAACACCTTCAAAGTTACTTGAGGTATTAATGGAATCCCATCCCTCCTGGATGGATTTCCAACCCTCTGACATACATCATGATTATGAAAATACTCCTTTGCATCCTTGTGAACTATTGGACACCATAATCTTGTATGTAATATCTTTTGCACAATAACTTTCCCTGCATAATGTCCTCCAACTATTCCTTCATGTGCTTCTGTTAAAATGATAGTAATTTAATGCTCCATAACACATCTCCTCAGAACTTTGTCTACACTAGGTTTGTACAAGTGCCCTGCAATCAATTGGTAGTCTGCAACTCTCACCACCAAAATTTTCTTCTGCGCAGTATTAAATTCCTTTGGGGAAAATCCTGTACTTAAAAATTTGATAATGTCAGCAAAATATTCATCAACAATCTGTACTGAAAATAATTTTGCATCTGAGAAATTTTCTTCCAAGTTACTGGGTTCCTCTCCATTAGTTATCTTAGACAAATGATCTAGACCTGCATTCAATCTTACAGGTTTCACCACTACTTCAAAATCAAATTCCTAAAATACAAGTAACCATCTGCATATTCTTTTCCCTAACACTGACTTATTGACAAAATATCTAAGAGAAGAATGATTTGTAAACATCTTAAAATTTTGACCTAACAAATAATGTTTGAACTTCTGTAATGCATACACCATAGCCAATCCTTCTCTTTATGCTGTGTTGTAATTCTATTCTGAATCTGATAGCTTTCTGCTTGCAAATTCTATAGGGTGATCTATATCACCTTCTCCTAGATGTGTTAATACTTCTCCAAGAACTATTGCAGATGCATCCACATGCACATGAAATTCTTTTGACCAATCTGGAAACACCAAAATTGGCACTGTCACCATTTTCTCCTGCAAGATATCCAAACTCTATTGGCATTCCTCATTCCACTAATACTTGATGTCCTTCTTCAACAATTTATCCATCGATGTAGTGATTTGTGCATATCCCCTTAAAACATTTATGTAGTAGCCTGTATGGCTAAGTGTAGATTTTAACCGGTGCACTGACTTAGGTGGTGGTAGATTAACTATGACAACAATTTTGGTAGGATCAACCATAAGAACCTGTTTACACACCACATGCCCTAAAAGAATACCAAAAGGTGCACTGAAAATGCATTTCTTAATATTCAATGAAATATGACACTGTCTACATATGTCTAACATCAACATTAACACTTCAAAATGATCCTTTAATAAGCTAAACACTGTCCAATCATCCAAATAAACTTCCAAAAAATTATGAATAAAGTCCTTAAATGCATATACTACTACCCTTTAAAATACAATAGGGGAATTCTTCAACCCAAAAGGCATCACTGTATACTAATATGACCGCCATTCTATTGCAAATGTAGTCTTGTGTCGATCGTCAGGTGCTATTCTCATCTAGTGATAACCTGAGAATCCATCAGTAAATGAATATGCTTCTTGACCTCCTACATTCTCCAAAATTTCATCTATAAATGGGGTAGGGAAAGGATAATGTAGACATGCATGATTCAACTTCCTCAAGTCTACACAAATCCTTATTCCTCCTTTCTTTTTTTCCCGCACCACCACAGGGATAATCCATTTATATTCTTCCATAGGTTCTATGACACCAACCTCTAACATATTATCAATTTATGCTTATACAATGGATTGAACTTGTAAGGTATATTTCTTATTGTTCTAGAATCTGGATTCAAAGGGATATTCATCTCTCTAAGTTCTCCTACAACTCCCTTCATCTCTGAGAATGTCGTTGGAAATAGGTCACTATACTCATGCAATAACTTTGTTATTCTTTCTACTATATGATTATCCAAATAGTATGCAATAGTTGAAATCTTTGGGTTTTATGATGTTACAATGTTTACCTTCTTGATCTTCAATGGTGCAACATAATCTTCTAATTATAGCTTTGGACCTTCTACTTATCTTTCTCCTTCAACTTCTGTAATCTTGATGTTGCGCGAGTTTTCTTCTTTTTTGACATGATAATAATGTAGAAACTATCTGACTGTATGTCTCTTCTGGTTATGATAAGTTGTTATAATATCAAATTCTGGTTCTTCAAATATCCTATCTCTTACCAACTCCAGTGTTGTATCTATTTATATATTCTCATGGTCAAATCTAAATGTAATCACAAAATCCTGCTGCATTTCCTCCCAATTTACAGTTTCTCTGCATTGTTCCAATTCTGTGTACCAATTCCTTTGGATTCCTTCGAATGTATGAATAAAATTATGTGGTCATTATTCCGGTGGTACTAATATTCACTGAGTTATACATCTTTCTACATATTTCTCCACATATCTATCCTCTTGTTCTGCGCCAAATATATTGCGCAATAACCTCTTGCATTAATACCAATTGTTGATATTCTCTTTATGTGTACAACCCCACCATTGTGCAGGTGTATCTTTCATAACATTATAAAAAACTGGTAACTCCTAACTTTCAAAAAATTCTAACTCCAATTTTGTTAAAAATTCCTCTACATCATCCTGACCATAAAAAGTGGGCGATTCTCTTACCTTTGTACCAACCCATCTTATTGTGCACGCCATCCTTGTGCATATTCTAGTGGATAGATCATGCAATTGCTGCTACGAATTCTCTAATCCTATTTCAAATTATGAAGCACACAAATTAATGCTTCTTCAACGGGTTAACACAATCTTATTTTTGCACAATAGTTCTATACAATTGGTTTATGTCTTCTATAATAAAATTTTCTATCGCAATTTCAACATACCTTCCTCCTTCTGAAGGATCTAATGGCACAATAACTCTGTATTCTCTTGATTCAAACATCATTTTTCTAGTCTTCAGGTTAATAATATCCTGATTGTCAAAATCCCAATCTAGACCCAACAATGCCAGATATGGTGAAGTTTTTTCTACTATGTCAATCACCTCAAAGTCTTCCATGGTGTGCACACCATCTAGATCTACTGGTATGCCCTTCAATCTACCAATTGGTACCACTCTATGTTGATTTTCTAATTTCAGCTAGATAGGTGAAAATACCAATGTAGGTTCCCCCATAGCTTCCTATGTATTCTTAGGCAGAACATTTACTTCAGACCCTAAGTCTAGTTTGATATCACCCATATTGAAATATCCAATGTTTTCATTCAACCTAAACTCCCTACTTGTTTTTCTCTTCTTACGAACTTGATTGAATCTCTTTTATTTTGGTTTTATCTCTTCTCCAGAATTGCACTTCTCTAACAAACTCTGTAATACTTGTAAAGAGTTTCTATCATTCAACAATTTTACACAAGACCCCAAAATTTTTCTAATATTACTTACTTGTTCTGAAGTATGATCTATGTTAGTCTGATCAAATAGGTGAGGCATGTCATACAATGGTATATAATCTCCTGGTTTTGTACTTGAAGTAGACACAATATTCTCCTTCAAAATCTCCTGTCTATCCTCCTTGAATGTCTCCTTCTCCTTGCACACATCAAAATTATGTTGAGGTGTTGTATTCTTTCTGACCCCCTGGTACTAGTCCTTATATTTCTTTGTTGCATCTACTCCTATCTTAGCTCCACCTCTGGTAACTATATTGATCTCCTTCCCATCCTCTTCTCTATTTTCCACAACAATCCATTGAACATTCAGATTTTTCTAGTTCCTCTTGTCCTGTATCTTTACTAGCAGTGTCGAACAATCTTCTGTCTCATGATCTGCTGTGCAATAATACATACATGTCTCAGGTGGTTTTGGACAATCCCTCACGTAATGTTCAGGGTTTTGACAATTGTGACATGTTACAGGTCCTCTACCTCCTCCAAACCCTCTTCCTCCATGACCTCATCCTATAAAGCCTCCTTTATTACCTTGATTGTCTCCACGCGATGTATTATACTGTGGTTCCTGATTGTACTGTGGCTATGAATTATTATACTATGGTGGCGCTGCAAACTGCTATGCTTTGTTATACTGCGGTGATGCTCCAGGATATTGTGCATTATTATAGTGCGGTTGTGCTGTAAATTGTTGCAAATTATTATACTGTGGTTTCTGTGCATATTGTCCTATCATTAATTCATCCTGCACCCTATAAGTATCTGATGTCCTCTTCTTCATTATTTCCAAGTTTCTATAATCCTTGTCTTCGTGTCCAACTGACTTGAAAAAATTACAAAATGTATTGGTTGATACTTTCGCATCATGGGACAATTATAAGGATCATTTCCATGTGTTCTACATATCTCGCACCATGGTTGATGTAGGAGCATCCTTTCCACCTCAACATGCACTAGGAATGCAACACATCAACACACATTCAAGAAGGGAGAGAGGTGTCAACCCTCTCATTTTTCCCTTGAATTTAAAAATTCAATGTAATTTAAAGCAATTAAATGTTGTAAGGCTTGAACATAGCCGATTCATGCATTTGTACAAGCTGTAGATAGGGTCTCCTTTAATGGCCGACAGTAGGTTGATCTAGATCCGATTCAGACTAGATTTCCATTTATTGTAATAAGACTCAATAGATAGGCATTGTAAATGGAGATTGGACACCACTAGTGTAGTTTGGAGGGAAGGCTTGATGAGCCCCTCTTGTATAAAACATTGTATTTTATGCCTAGGGGAGGGTTCCAATAGTTGTTGTTAAGGACAAAATCTGATTATAAATCATTGTAAGCCAAGGAGAGGAGAGAAGAGATGAGACTCTGTTGCATCCCAGCCTGGACATATTGTAATTGACATTCACATTAATACAAAAGAGAATACTTCACTATTTATGAGTTCATGTGTGGTGAATGTATGTTTATGAATGTTGTCAATGTGTTTTGAAATGTTGTATATGTATGAATAGGTTTCATATACAGAGGTAAGATAGTCTTCACTACCCGTCTGTGAGCTTGTTGTTTTTTTCTGGGTTCTTTTAGGCTAAGTGCAAGGAGTGCATGACAGAGTATTGAGAACTCTGTGAGCCAGTGCAAGGAGTGCACGTATGAATTTTAAACCAATTTAGAGGAGAATGTGCTAGGAGGGAAAACCAAGATAATTACAGACTCTGGAGGAGCCTCAGAGTTACTAAATACTCTGGAGGAAAGACTATGCAAGAATAAGTGTATCCAGAGTTGTTGAATACTTCGAAAAACTCTGCCATGTGGGCATTGAGTGAGTGTAAGGAGTGTACGAGAGGATTCTATTTCAAGTTTCAAGAGGAGAGTGTTAAGGACAAGACACCCTAGAGTTACTAAATACTCTGGTAAACATACAAGAGAAGCACCTCAGAGTTGTTGAACACTCTGAAGGAAAGGCTCAACAAGGAGTTCTTTGAGCATGTGCAAGGAGTGCACAAAACCAACATGTTCTGAAGTGTTGGAGTAAATTGAGGAGAACCAAAGTTTCTGAACACTCTAGGGAAGATCTCTGCAAGTGTGCATTAAGAGAACACAAGGAGTGCATTATTGAACCTGAAAGAGATCATGATTCAGGAGGAAGACATTTGCAAGGAGTACACCAAACCAACACTTAGACAAAGTGTTGAAAGATGTTGTTTGAAGGCTCAGTTAAGTGCAAGGAGTCTACGCAGGAGAAAAATTGTTCCAATTTTGAATGCTCACGAGGATGAGCATAAGTGCTAGGAGGGTGCAAGAATTTCTCTGGAGGAAGCAAAAGGCTGAGACCCTCTAAGTTTAAAAAAAAAATCAAGTTCAAAGGAGGGTCAGCGCAAGGTGTGCACCGAAAGACTTATTCCAAGTCCCAAAGCTTAGGAGGTGGAGTGCAGACAAGACCCAAGTAGTCGGGCTTGCAAGAGAAGATTCAAAGGCTGAAACCTTTGAATACTTGTAATTTTTCCCCATTCGGGAGGAAGCAGAAGCTTAGGAGGAAGAGAGACAACAACTTTTGGATCGAGCTACAAGGTGAGATCTAGATCGTTGAATCCTACATCCAAATATCAAAAGGAGCATGCAGAGAAGGATCATATCCCACCCATAGGATATGATCACAATGGAACAACATTCGTTGGATCCAGGTAAGTGCATGAACTTTAATATCTTTAAGTGCACAGGAGAGCAAACTCGGTGAAATCTCCAAAGTCCCAAAGTGTTGAAGTAGATCCTAGCCATTGGCATAGGAGGGAACGTGGAAACATATTGTTAACTCCGGAGAAGAGACACTCCGGAGGAAGTGAAGTGAGGTGCCTCAAAAATACCTGAAGTATGGTGTAGGGGAGAAGATCTCAGTCATCCGTCAGTCAGAGACATGCAGCAAGAGATCCTACATTTCAGAGAAAGTGAGTGCATAAGGGTAGAGAAATCCTGAAGAGCCGAGATTCAAAGTAGATATGAGCCATGCAAGCTAAAGGGATAGGAGTCATCATATCTTGCACTCTAGAGAATAGTCACTTCAGAAGAATTGAAGTGTGAAGGCATGAGGATTTTGGAAGGCCAGAGTCTTGAAGTCATCCCAGTCGTCCGTTCGAGAAGGACGCATGGGGGAAGATCACCCACTTCAGAGAAAAGTCACTCTAGGATAAAAGAAAATTTGGTTGGAGCAAGACATCCTGAAGTTCAGAGTGTCGGAGTTCATCTGAGCCATTTGTCAGCAGAGGGCAGGTGTCAGTAGATCCTTCATTTCAGAGGATAACTACTTTGAAGAAAGTTGGGTCACGTGGATTGAGAACTACCGAAGGAAAAAGCACCAGAGTCAATCATGACCATTAAATAGAGGAGGAAAGGTGTCAATAGATCGTGTGCTTTGGAGGTTTTTCACTTCGAAGGATTCGCATGGTGGTTGTTCAGAATTTCCCAAAGCACCGGAGCTCTAAATTTCTATGGGTTGTTAATCTTAAAGGAGAGCGTGGACCATTTATTTGCAAGGGGACACGTGGAGGACAAAGGTTCAATCCATTAGAAATCCACTTTAGAGGGTTGTGGAGTGTGCATGCGGATTCAGCCGAAGCCCGAATTTCTGAAGGAAGATAATGAGCCATACATCTCAGTGAGGAACAAGGATTCTTGATCATTTTTTTGTGGTTTCATAGGATTGTGCATTCGTAATAGTTGGCCACAGTGTGAGGCAAGAATGCCCAAAGCCCATAGGCCAGAATGAGCACCTTTTTAGGTTAGCGTTGGGTAATAGCCCAAGGTCATGTGAAGGAAGGGGCTTAGCGTGGAGAGCTAGCTCCTGTTATTCAAATTCTTCAAAGGGGCCGGGAGAGAGCCTGCAGAATTGGTAGAAACTGCACTTTTAAGAAAGGGGGACCTGTGTAATTTTATTTGGAGTCTAGAATAGATCTGAAGAGATGATTTGGATCAATGAATTGAAGATCCTATATCGGGAGGTCATTCATCCCCAAGGAGAGAGAGGGGGGTTTTCATCAAGTGATATCATAGCTAAATTTCAAAGCCTGATTTTGCTTGCAGATAGCAGGAAAAGGAGATAGTCTGGTACCATCAAGTGGTACCAAAGATAAATTTCATTTGTAAACAACAAGTGAAGGAGGAGACAAAGTGTTGATGTTATGTAAAATATTGTTTGCAAGTGTACAATAGTCAGTAGACATCCAAGTGGGCTGTAGAAGGAAGTTGGAGATACTCTCAGTTGAAGGGTAACCAACAAACTTGCCAGAAGGGAAGGCATAGGAGAAACATGGCTACTGAAGGCCATAATAGAGGTCAAAGAGAATACCTTCAAAATATGGACAAATATATGGAAGAGATAAGAGAATAAATGGAGAGGCTAACGCTAAAGATGAAGCAAGAATCCTAGGTGCACTAGAAGTATGAATGGCCTTTGAAAAGAAGAGTGAAGTGGCCTGTCCAGAAGGTTTTTTCTGGGAGGAAGCAACAAGTGTTGAAAAGGTGGCTGAGGCATGCTGAAAACCTCACTGACACAGAGGAGAAAATAGTTTACATCTATGAACCAGAAGTTGGGGAGAAACTTAGTAAGGAGGAAGAGAGATTGGTTGATCTCATAACCTGCCAAGAGGGCATAAGTGATATCCCAAGTTTCCAGGTGTGAAAGGGGGAGGAGAGGAGACTGTCTGAAATTATCATGAACGCAATGAAGAGTTCATATCAGCAAGGAAGACTGAAAGGTGACAGGGAGGCATAAGAAATACCTCATCTATATAAGGATTCATATGGGACTACAAACCATATGAATTAATGATGAGAAGTTAAATACTTCCACCATCAAGGAGGAAGATCAAAGGTGTGTTCTGGTCATTGGGGGAATTAAGATATGTTGACCAACTAGCCAAATAGAGGCTAGCATGTGTGTTGTCGATGCAACATAATGACATCCAATTATGACTTTCCTAAAGGAGGAGAAGGAGAAGACATTAGAGTCTTCCCCAAAAGAAGAAGAGGAGCATTCAAATGAGTTTCTCACTTAGTGGGAGAAATAATTGGAGATGCTAGAGGATTGGTTGAAAAATCCAGAACCAGAAGATGGCTACCAAGAGACAATCATGTCATATGGAGCAGAATACTAGCCTGAGGAGAAGCTGGAGGAAGCTAGAGTTGTACCAGTAGAAGAAATGGAAGAAGCCAATCTGTCAGAGGAGGAAGTTGAGAAACAACTGAGTCATGATACCGCATAATTGAAATATATAGTAGAGTGGAAAGATAATTACATAGGAGAATAAAACAACAAGGGAGATCAAGGTGATCTTCCCTTAGACCAGCATGAGGATGTGCATCAGAGAAGACTGCCAAGGAGCCAACCAGTGGACAAGCTAGGCAAAGAGATAGAGGAAATCAAAGAGATGATGTTGAAGTCAGTAGAAGAATATGTCAGTAGGAGGAGGCTGAACAGAGCAGAACCTATAATAGTAGCAGGGAAGCAAAAAAAACAACACAACAAAGGAGCAGGTGGAAAGCTCCAGAGATAAGTTTGGGATCTAAGAGGATTTCAACAGTGGGGCAGAGGAGCTCATGATTTTCCCAGCAGTGGATTATGATGTAGGAACATCCTTTCCACCTCAGCATGCACCAACAATGCAACACATAACCACTCATTCAATAAGGGATAGAGGAACCAATTCTCTCATTTCCCCCTTGAATTTGAAAATTCAATTTAATTTAAAGCAATTACATTGTTGTAAGGCTTGAGCAGAGCCAAGTCATGCCTTTGTACAGGATGTAGATAGGGTCTCCTTTAATTGCTAACGGTAGGCTGATATAGATCCGATTTAGATTAGATTTCCATTTATTGTAATAAGCCTCAGTAGATAGGTGCTATAAATGGTGACTGGACACCAATAGTGTAGTTTGGAAGGAAGGCTCAATGAGCCCCTCTTGTATAAATCATTGTATTGTATGCCTAGGGGAGGGTTCCGATAGTTTTTGTTCATGCTAAAATATGATTATAAATCATTGTAAGACAAGGATAGGAGAGAAGAGACGAGACTCTGTTGAAACCTAGCCTGCACATATTGTAATTGACATTCACATTAATACAAAAGAGCATATTTCAATGTTTATGAGTTCCTGTGTGGTGAATGTATTTTTATGAATGTTGTCAATGTGTGTTTAAATGTTGTAGATGTATGAATATGTTTCATCTACAAAGGTAAGATAGACTTCACTACTCATCTGTGAGATTGATGGGTTGTTCTGGGTTCTTTTAGGCTAAGTGAAAGGAGTGCACGATAGAGTATTGAGAACTTTGTGAGCCAGCGCAAGGAGTGTGCATATGAATTTCAAATCAATTCAGAGGAGAAAGTGGCAGGAGGGAACACCAAGATAATTGTAGACTCTGAAGGATCCTTATATTTACTGAATACTCTAGAGGAAAGAATGTGCAGTTGTAAGCGTAGTCAGAGTTGATGAATAATCCAAAAAAATATTCCAGGTGTGCATTGAGCGAGTGTAAGGAGTGTACGAGAGGATTTTGTTTCAAGTTCCGAGAGGAGAGTGTTAAGGAGAAGACACCCTAGAGTTATCGAATACTTTGGTAAACATACAAGAGAAGTACTTCAGAGTTGTTGAAAACTATGAAGGAAAGGCTCAGGAAGGAGTGCTTTGAGCAGGTGCAAGGAGTGCACAGAACCAACATGTTCTAAAGTATTGGAGGAAATCAAGGAGAACCAAAGTTTATGAACACTCTACGGAAGAGATCTACAAGTGCGCATTGAGAGACCGCAATGAGTGTGTTATTGAACCTGAAAGAGATCAGGATTCAGGAGAAAGACCTGTGCAAGGAGTGCATTAGGCCAAGACTTAGACAAAGCATTGAAAGACGTCATATTAAGGCTCAGTTAAGCACAAGGAGTCTGTGTAGGAGAGAACCTTTTCCAAGTTCGAATGCTCAAGAGGATGAGTGCAATTTCTAGGAGGACACAATAATTCCTCTGATGAAGCAAAAGTCCGAGACCCTCTGAGGTTCGAACAATAATCAAGTTTATAGGAGAGTCAATGGAAGGTCTGCGCTGACAGACTTATTCCAAGTCCCAAAGATCAAGAGGTGGAGCGAAGAAAAGACCCAAGTAGTCAAGCTCTCAGGAGAAGGTTTAGAGGCTGAAACCTTTGAATACCTGTAATTTTTCCCCATTCGGGAGGAAGCAGAAGCTCAGGAGGAATAGATATGACAACTGTTGGATCGAGCTGCAATGTGATATCTACATCATTGAATCCTATGTCCAGATATCAGAAGGATCGCACAGAGAAGGAGTAGATCCCAGTTGTCGGATCTGAGTACAATGGACCAACAGTCATTGGATCTAGGTAAGTGCATGAGTTTTAATATATTTAAGTGCACAAGAGAGAAGACTCGGTGAAATTTCTGAAGTCCTGAAGTGCTAGAGTAGATCCTAGCCATTTTCACATAAGGGAACGTGACAACATATTGTTAACTCCGGAGAAGAGCCACTGTAGAGGAAATGAAGTGAGGTTCTTTGAAAATCCCTGAATTCTATAGTAGGGGAGAATATATCAACCATTCGTTAGTTGAAGACCCATGGCAGGAGATCCTGCATTTCAGAGAAAGTGATTGCAAAAGGGTAGAGAAATCTCAAAGATCTAGGAGTCGAAGAAGATCTGATCCATCCAAGCAAAGGGACAGGTGTCGTGATCCTGCACTCTAGAGAATAGTCACTCTGGAAGAATTGAAGTTTGAAGGCTCGAGGATTCCCAAAGGCTAGAGTCTCAAAGTTATCCCAGTCATCCATTGGAAAAGGACGTGCAGCGAAGGATATTCCACTTCAAAGAAAAGTCACTCCAGGAGGAAAGTGGAGTTGGTTGGAGCAAGAACTCCTAAATGTTGGAGAACCGAAGTTCATTTGATTCGTCTGTCAGCAGAGGACATGTGTCAGTAGATCCTTCATTTAAGAGGATAACTACTTCAGAGAAAGTGGGTTCGCGTGGATTGAGAACTCCCAAAGGCCAAAGTGTCGGATTCAATCATGACTGTTAAATAGAGGAGAACAAGTGTCAATATATCACGTGCTTCAGAGGTTTGTCACTCCATAAGATTCGCGTGGTGATTGTTCAGAATTTCCCGAAGCACCAGAGCCCTAAATTTCTATGGGTCGTTGATCTTAAAGGAGATAATGGACCATTGATTTGCAAGGGGACATGTGGAGGATGAAGGTTCACTCCATTATAAATCCACTTTGGAGGGTTGTGGATTGTGCATGCAGATTTGACCGAAGCCCGAATTGCTGAAGGAAGAGACTGAGCCGTAGATCTCAGTGAGGAACAAGGATCGTTGATCCTGTTTTTGTGGTTTCAGAAGATTGTGCCTTCAAAAGAATTCGCCACAACATGATGCAAGAATGCTCAAATCCCATAGGCCAGAACGAGCACCTTCTGAGTTTAGCGTCGGGTCACATCTCAAGGTCATGTGAAGGAAGGGGCCTAGCATAGAGAGATAGTGACTATTTTTCAAATTCTTCAAAGGGATTGGGAAAGAGCCCGCAGGTTTGGCAGAACCTAGACTTTGAAGAAAGGGGGACTTGTGTAATTTTATTTTGGATCTAGTAGAGGCCCGAAGAGATGATTCGTCTCAGTGAATTGAATATCCTAGACTGGGAGGTCACACGACCCTAAGGAAAGAGAGGGGGGTCTGCATAAATGGTCCTCCCATGGTAAATGATTCAAAATTCCTATCCCCAATTACTGTGCAAAGTTTGGGCACTCATTCTTATTATGTCCTTCTGTTCTGCATAATGTGCACCAAAGATATTCCCTCTTTGCATTTCCTTTATTCTGATTCAAATGAAATTTTAGTTTCTTCATATTTTCTCTCATCTTTTCTATAGCTGGATCCATATGCTTATACTGATTTTCCACCAATTTCAAGGTTGCTTGCAAATCCTCAGCCTGGGTTTGGAACTTTTGTTGCCTCAATGGATACTTCAAATGTGCCAATAATGAATTAAAAAATACATGTCTGTGTTGCATATATGTGATAAGATACTTCAAATTACCTTTCAGTTTCTTGAAATTGTGATCAACTTCCGAAACTGACTCACCTAGATTTTGTTTGATCTCTATCATCTCATTCACAAACTGATCCTGTGAGCTTGGTTGCTTAAATTCATTTATCAATGACTTCTTCACATATATAACAATTGTAGGTGTTCCTTTTGGACTGTTTACTGTGAGGCCCATATACCAGTCCAATGCGCGGTCTCTGAATGTGATTTCTAGCTGTGCCACTTTTGTATCTACATCTATAATCTGCTTAGTTGTCTAAATATTTTCACAAATAAATAATTTTTTCTCTGGGTCCCCCGACCCTTCTCCACGGAACTCTGGTAACCAAATAGTTGGATCTACTCTTGCCATTGTGAAATTTGTTGTACTACCACCTTTGTGTGGTGTAGATACTTGACTACTACTAGCTGAACTTATACTTCTACTTGAATTTCCACTAGACCCATGTCCTATATACTAAAATCCTTATAACACTAATCACTTGTTGTCTGAAAATTTCTTCTTCTTCAAATTTATTAGTCACACATGGGGTTGTGGGTTCCAAACTAATTTAGATTTGGAATGGAGAGCCTTCTTCTATGATGGATCCTTGACCTGTGGTTTTCCTCTCATATGTGGTGCATAATATTTCCTCAATATTCCTCGTCGCATGAAGATCCTCTACCTATTCCTCATCAATTTCCAAGCCCTCTCTCTCAACTACTGCCCTCTTTTTCTTATTGATCTTATACTAGTAGGGTCTTCCGCCGCGTGTCACTCGTACTCTTTCCATTATATCCTTGGTATGTTCCTCATCCATCATAATGGGGTCCATTTCTTCCTTCTTCTAGCCTTGATCCATAGCCCTCTCCATATCTTAGATCTTCCTTAGTGATTCCCCCAGCTCCCCCATGCATGCAGAGTGATTTAGCTGTCTAAATCCATTGTCATCACTCCTTTATCATGCAACAAAATTTTGATCGACGTGTAAAGTGATCGAATGTACCTTCCTCTTGGTCCCTTTAGAAACTTCCACTTTGCACCAATGTAAGACTTCGTAATATTGATCGTAAACTCAATAATAAACCCTTCAAAAATATTGTCTAAACATAAATCTAGTGTGTGCATGAATTTATTATTGACCCTTTCCAACTGTGCAATTTTCTCAGTAGTCCATTCTAATAGCCTTATTTGATTAGTTGGATGAGTATCCTTCAACCTCAATATCCTCTCCTATAAGAACTCTGGAAAATAACAGAAATATGCCTAATGCAAATCAGTAAAAAGATACCATTGCAATTACTGACACAATGTATACCTGGAGCTTCTATTGTCTTTTTGCATGAACTCGAGTTGTTTTTTCTCCAACCATATTTTAATTTATTGCTTCATTGGATTCCATGGCCTAAACATTCCCTTCTAACACTACATTATCTTCATCAAATCCCCTCCAATTCGATCTTCTGAGTTCCAACCAACAACAAAACCATTTATTGGATTTATGGGTTGATCTGAATTCTACCTTAGTTCTCCAACAAAACCCTAGAAACCATCGACCCTTCTAGAGACTAGAAGGAAACACTACACACAAAGTGCACAATGCAACCTCACCCGAGATGGCTTATGGGTGATTGCATGACCCATATGTCTACAATTGTGGAAGGGATGATTATCATGGGATGTTAGGAATACTTATCAACTTATACTTCAATATTCCCCAGATCTACTATACCATCATTCAGATCTATGATTCATTTAACCCTTAACATTCATTCTGCAGAAAATAACATAACTATTCTAGTGCGTGCTAAAAATTAACCTTAACATATTCATTCATTTATCCATTCATTCATCATATAAGACAGTGCAAAGCATAAATAACACATTCCACACATTGACACAATATTTTACCATGGTTCACCCCCCCTGGGATACATCCACAAAGATTTGGCATTCTATTATTATTTATTCATCTTCTTCAAAATATTGCGATGCACACATTACATCATAAGTTTATTAATAGTGAGGCTGATCAGTGTCGCATCGAGATCCACAACTTGTGACCTGACCCTCATTTACAACCCAAAAACATACTCATCTCCAAAACTAACTCAGTGATTTCTCCAAAACTCTCTACCAAAAAAATCGAATATATATCCCCTAGATGCCTCATACATAATATATTTATGCTACCAAAAGTGGGTTAACCCTATTACATTGATTACCAAACCCTAACCCTAGTGGATTAGATTTTTCTACTTTACAACCTCTTGTGCATGATTGGTCTTCAATCCAACCGTTTCCTACTTCAACTCTTCTTTTCCTCTCGTTTCTTTTCCTTGATTCCCGACACGTACTTCTTCTTTGGTCCATTCCTTAGCTTCTTGCCTCGTTTCCTATGCTCTTCCTTATTCCTAGAACTTTACTCCCAAACTAGCCTGCTCCAACACAACAAATTTCCTATTATGAGGGAGATAGTCACAGATCTTCCAGGTTTCAGTATTGAGCAACAGGGTGTATGTAGAGGGTGCACACTTGATCCATGAAGATCTAGGAATGCTCATAGAGTTCTAGGAGGATCCATAACATTCATAGAGGTCCATAAGGGTTAAAAAATTCTCAAAATTCAATCATACAACTGTACAACTGTACAACCATACAACCGTATGGAGATGGTGTGGCCACACCCCAAGGTGCAACATGGCATGACCATACGTTGACTGGGAAGGTGATAAGGAATGTTTTTCAGTGACATGGCCATACCAATGGACCAATCGTGTGATGACACATGGAAGAGATAATCCGATGAGAGGACACCATGTGGCACCCTCCCATTGATCAATTATGGATAGTATTTATCAAAATAATGGGAGTCGATGGGTGTAACAACCCTAAGTAATTAATCAATTGTCATAATTTTAAATAATTGTTTAATGTATATTAGTTAATTAATTAATTAATTAATTGTCCTGATTTAATAATTGTTTAATGTATATTAGTTAATTAATTAAGTAATTAATTGTCCTGATTTAATATTTGTTTAATGTATATTAGTTTAATTAATTAAATTATCATAATTAAATATTGGTTTAAGAGATATTGGTTTAATAAATTATAAGATTTTATGTTGGAGATATTGATAACTTTTTAATTATTATTTTGAATCAGTAGATGACCCATTAATGAAAAGGGGATAGTGTGGTTGACACTTAATGGAAGGATAAGGTGGGCGAAATTTAATGGAAGGATAAGGTAGGTGAAATTTAATGAAGGGAGAAGGCGGTGGATGAGAAAGGGGGGAAAGGAGGATATGAGGGGGAAAAACATTTGGGAAATGGGACTTTTGGGGGGAGCATTATTTTCATATTGCAAGACTGTATTGGAGCATTTTTGGGGAGATTGGAAGACTATATCACTGGTTTTTGGCTGGAGAATCTTGTTGTAGGACTGTTACAGGGGGGGCACCTGTTGCTGGGAGTTTTGGGCTCAAGGGCCATGAATCCTTACGGAATCCTAGAGCTAGGGAGCCGGAGAGGCTCTATTCCTAGCTGGCTGGGTGGTTAGATGATTTTTGGCAGAGCATCAGACAGAGTTAGAGAATAGAAATAACATCAGTTAGAGGTATGTATTTTCATTATTCTGTTGTGTTATGTAATTTATTATGATCTGCTCATAAATTTTAATTATGATGAATAATGAATGGTTATGAATGGTTTAAAATGTTAGGATAGCATTTCTCTAGTTAAATTTATGTTTTATAAGGCTCTGTTGGAAGAGACCTTACACATGGTATCAAAGCTTCAGTTGGAAACACTGGAGCCTTAAGGGCCTACCTACAAAATATGTATATATATATATATATATATATATATATATATATATATATATA
>ML777928.1:162751-214918 GCA_009831015.1 Picea engelmannii | reverse complement strand
TACCATTGTTCAACTAAGAAGAAAATAGGGAGTTTCTTAAACTGGAGAAAAACCCAGAAATTTATTTTATAGATTAAAACCGAGTTCCCCACTACCTGGAAAAAAAATATTATGCAGTTCATGACATCTAATTTGAAAACAACCTAAAAACGAAACCACCCTAAGACTAGAAACAATTCAAAAAAAAAAATGAATGGAAATAACCTTGAGAAACCCTTGAAATAAACTTGAAACAACCCAGAAAACACTAATAAACCCTTGAAAAACCCTGAAATTTCCACTAATAAACCCTTGAAAAACCCTGAAAACACTAATAAGAATTATGAAATAGCTTAATATGTAGCAGGGGGGAGTCCTGGAGCTTTTTCATCCTCCCATCTCTGGTTTCAACCACCAAGCCACCTGTTTACTTGTAACAACTTTCACCTGCAGAAGAAAAAAAAAAATACATCATAAAAGAAGCATTAGATATCTACCAAATTAAAAGTTGCTTATCATTATTGTGTGAAATGCGTTTTCAACACTCAAAAATAGAAAAAATCTATATATAAGTATTAATGTATTTTTTTTATGTATGTTATATAATAAAACTTTGTAAACCCTAGGTGCCTACCATGATGCCCATGGTTGTGATCCCACTAGAGGGTTGGTTATGAGATGAAGAGAGGGGGCACAATAACCTGTAACAAAAAAAAAAAAGAGAAATGAGGCCATGCAACCAACCTTTTCATTTCTTCCCTCACACATAGATAAACCTGAAAATTCAAAAGAAAACTAGCAACTCATGGATGGGATTCGAACCTTACTCTTTCGGAACATTACACTAAACTGTAAGACACCTTCAAACCCTCGCCCTCCACCAAGCTGATTTATTCCATGAGATAATGATACGATTCAGAGCGTTGATGCAGAGGCACCGAAAAGGGACAGGTCAGCCTAGTAGCCAAGGTCATGCCCTCAAGGGTGTTTCCCCACGAACCTACAAAACAAACACACAAAAAAAACTCACGCGCTGTAGCTACAAGGGAAGAATGGGAACAAGTGGCAAAAAAAAAAAAAAAAACTTTGAAGGCCGGCTAGTCAAGCCACAAACTGAATCCATATGCCAAACTCTAATTTAACACACAATCCAATGCTTCATACCCTACGTGCATGGCTGCCCTGAGGAGGCAACCTGTTTGCCTTATGGCCAAGCCCAAGTGCCTTCAGGCGAGTCCTCCGAAATTCTTAAGGGCCAAGACGTAACCCAGGCCGATGAGGGGGTTTGAAAATTGTTTTCAACCAGCATTTGACACGCCATGGTTTTTACCTCATAGCCATTTCCCCAAGCGCTGCAGGAGAGCCCTTTTACCAACACGCCAAAAGCCCCGATTGTAAGAATCAATACGAGGCATAGTGCAGAGAAAACGGGTTCGTGGGATCTTCTCTTTTCCCTTGTGTCGATGATTGTCAATTGTAGCATAGAGACAAGCACCAAGCCACCAAAGAGGATCCACGAGGAATCCCATAGGTCCAGAATGCACAATGAAGGAGGAACCATGAGAGAGAGGCCACCGACGGACGCAGGAGTAAATTGAGGCTTGGGCTTGATTAGGGTTTGCGTAATTGTTTTATTTTATTATTATTATTTTTTTTACTTTTATTTATTTAATTTGGCTTGGGCAGGCGAGAAATGGGGGAGGCAGGCACGTGGGCCTCATGCACCCATGATTTCCGACTTCAATTGTAAAAATTTTAATTATTTAATTTATTTTTTCTTATTTGTATTTAATTATTTAATTTATTTTTTCTTATTTGTATTTAATTATTTTATTCTAATTATTTTTTTTTTATTAATTCTTTTAAATTAGGTTTAAAATATTAATTGTTTAAAATTTTAATAATTTAAAAAAAATAAAATAAAAATTTATATATATAAATAAATAAATTATTATTAATAATAAAGTATTATCCCGGAGTATAATCTCCAATTATCCAATTTAACCAAGCATTGAGTTCCATGTCCACAACCATTGAGCCAAGCACCTTACACATAATACATTATCAATGTCAATCCCAACACCAAGCCAAAGCCAAGCACCAAGCCCACAAGGGAGCATAATGTGCACAACGTATTAACATTATAAAATTTTAATGTTAATAGTGGGTTTGAAACCTATGTTATTAATCATGTATATATCCCTATGATTAATGAATGTAATAGTGTAGTTTTATAATTTATAAAGGTTAAAAGTCCTTGTAGAGTAGCGGGAGTTTGATGCTTCTTGTGGGGAATATTTAGGGTAGAATAGGAGGTATAATAGAAAGCACCACATAAGGGATCTGATGCACTTTGGCGAGTATGGTACAGTGCTAGCATAGCTACCAGGCGAGAGAGTCAGTGATTTTCTTAGGTGAAGACATTGAGCTTAGAAGCTTTAACCCTGACCTAGCCACTTCCCCTAAAGAGAGTAATGTCTATTTACAGACAAGTAAAAAAAACTTATTCCTAACCTTATTTTCAAGTTTAAGTTGCAAAAATATGAACTTCCCTAGACTCTCCCTGACAAACTTTTGGTTGATGCAGATTCAATTATACAGGATGGTTAGGACTTGAGGAAATCGAGGCAGAGGGGCATCATTTCAAGGACCACCAACACCGTCACCAACATTACCTGAATTAGCCCTCATTCTATGCTCTTTGGAGGCCATTAATGAGACTTTAAAGGGGCGTCAGCCAGCAGGGATCGAAGTGGAGCCCCCACCATCTGGATTAGGTAATCTTGAAGCATCGAGGGATTCAGGGGGAGGGCCTCCACCCGAAGACATCACTAGAGAATTGCAGAAGATCAAACTTCCATATTTTGCCAAGGGTCATGCCAGTGAGCGTGCAGAGGCATGGTTGGAAGGCATGCCAAGGTGTTTCACCTTAAGAGACTACGAGTCTTCTTCAAAGGCGAAGATAGTGATTTTTCAGTTAAGAGATAGTGCCTTGAATTGGTGGGGCAACCTGGAGAGGCAGTTGCACCTTACCCCACACATCGTCTATTGGGAAGTTTTTGAGGAAAGGTTCTGAAGGAAATATCTACCAGCTTACTATGAGGAACATCAGGTGGGAGCATTTCATGCTCTAGTATAGGGAAACATGACCGTGGAAGAGTACGAGATCAGGTTCATGGAATTGGTAAAATATGTTTCGTACATGGATAACGATCAATGACAGGCATAACGCTTTGTCTATGGGTTAAACCGTAAGATAAGGGCCATGGTGTGGATGTGGAAACCATCTTCAGTAGCAAAAGTGGTTGAAAATTCACGCTATGCAGAGGAACACATGAACTTAAATGGAGGTACGAGATCGACCTTTCCGCATCATCATGGATTTGTGGGGAAGGCCCCTAGGACCTTCTCTAGGGGAGGGATCTCTAGGCCACCTCCTTATGGTAATAGAGTCACGCCAAGGACAGTTTCCTCAAGTATTTCAATGGTAGTGAATGCAACCTCTCGTTCATCACCAATGACCCAAGAAGGTCCACGACCTTCTCAGGAAGCAACTAGTAGGGGTAGGGGTTCTAGGGGAAGGAACTCATTTCAGAGACCGTCACAGAGTAGTGCGCGCCTTCCATCTCATGTTACGTGTTGGGGGTGTGCAGGACCCCATTACCAGTGTGACTGCCCAGAGTTGCAAGTCGGATTTGTGCATAGAGAAGAAAAGGCCCCGATGGGAAGAGCAAGTGGTAGCCACTAGATTTATGCAGAAGTTAATAATCGCCAAGAAGCACATCAACCCACGGTGGTGGAGTCATTAGGTACGCTAAATCATATCAATGTTAAAATTTTATTTGATTCTGGTGCTACAAATAGTTTCATTTCATCGTCTGCATTAGAAAGGAGTGGGTTGGCAACCTACGAGCACGATGACTTTAAACAAGTTGAGATGGCTTCAGGGGAAAAACAAGTGGTAGGACCTAGCATTGATAATTGTCTATTAGACCTGGGAGTGTCTACTACCAGGTTGAAGGTATGCATCACTACTCTCAGGGTGTATGACCTAATCATTGGAATGTATTGGTTAGAATCCCATCGAGCTATGGTAGATTGTTTCGCAAAAAGGGTTCTTTGTGTTGATGATGAAGGAAGGCCAGTAGAGATCCAGGGTGTACGGAGAAAGGTGTCTCTATGCTTTATCTCAACTATGAAGGTTAAGCGGTGCATGAGGTAAGGGTGTCGAATTTATGTGGTGGAAGTAGTGTGTGAAAGGAAAGGACCCTCCTTGGATAAGTACCCAGTATTGTTAGAGTTTAAAGATGTTTTTCCGAACAAGTTACCAGGGTTACCTCCTGAGAGGGAGCTTGATTTTACTATTGAGCTAAAACCTGGTGTAGAACCAATTTCCAAGACTCTGTAGCGGATGACAGCACCAGAACTTTGTGAGTTGCAGATGCAGTTGAAAGAGATAGTCGAATTAGGGCTAATAAGGCCTAGTGTCTCACCTTGGGGTGCACCAATAATTTTTTTGAAGAAGAAATATGGTTCCTTACGACTGTGTATAGATTACAGGGACTTGAACTGTGCTACAGTGAAAAATAGGGACCCAATGCCACTGATAGATGATCTCTTTGATCAGATGAAAGGAGCAGTGATATTCTCAAAAATTGATTTGTGATCAAGGTATCACCAATTAAGGATTAAGGAAGGCGATATTCCTAAAACTGCCTTTCAAACTCAGTTTGGGCATTACAAGTTTGTTGTAGTACCTTTCGGATTGACCAATGCGCTAGCAGTATTCATGAGCCTCATGAATGGTGTATTCCAGAAATACCTAGACTACTTTGTACAAGTCTTTCTAGATGATATCCTCATCTATTCCAAGAATGAAAGAGAACATGAGGAACACTTGTGAGTGGTGTTGTCTTGCCTTAGAGAGAACAAATTGTATGGGAAGTTGGCGAAGTGTTCCTTCTTCTAGAAATAAATTCACTATTTAGGTCATATCATTTCCCGTGAAGGGATCTCTGTGGACCTAGAAAAGGTAAAGGCCATTATGGAGTGGCCAATGCTGAAAAATGCTCATGAGGTAAGAAGCTTCATGGGGCTAGAGGTTATTATCGAAGATTTGTGGAAGGGTTCTCTAAAATAGCAAAACCCGTCACCACTTTGCAGTGCAAGGGGGTCAGATATGAATGGACAGAAGAATGTGATAGTTCATTCATCGAGCTTAAAAGGTTACTAACTAGTGCACCAATTCTACGAGTGTCAGATATGGAAAAGGAATTCATAGTCTGCATGGTTTCCTCAAAGCAAGGGTTGGGGGCCATGCTAATGTAGGATGGAGGAGTGATAGCTTATGTGTCAAGGAAGTTGAAGAAACATGAGGAACTTTACACTACTCATGATTTAGAGTTGGCAACTATAATGTTAGCTCTAAAAATTTGGAGGCACTATCTAGTAGGGAGAAACTTTGAGCTCAAAATAGACCATCAAAGTATAAAACACCTCTTCACTCAAAGGGATCTTAATGCCAGGTAGAGGTGGTGGAGTGAGTTTATGAGTGAGTACGATTTTGGTATTTCATACATCAAAGGAAAATGTGGTCATGGATGCCTTGAGTAGGAGACCATGTGTCTTCTCCTTGGTACTCTTAAAAGTCAATCTGAGGGAACGTGTGTTGACGCAACTCCTTGGAGATAGTTGGTATTTAAAGGTTACCTAAAACCTCTAGAGTGGGAGGAAATTAGATCCAAAGTATGAAGGATATATTCTGGAAGCAAATGAACTATTGAGATATCGAGAAAGGATGTACATCCATGAAGAGGGGGATATTCGAAGCATCATACTGAAGGAATCTCATAGAGAACTTTATTGTACACATCTGGGTGTGAAGAAGATGTATGCAGACATGAGGAATCTTTTCTTCTGGGTAGGCATGAAGCGCGATGTAGTCCATTTCGTCGCCAAATTCCTAGAGTGTCAACAAGTGAAAGGTGACCACCATCACCCAACAAGTCTACTACAACCACATGATGTTCCTATGTCCAAGTGGGAAGTCATTTCCATGGATTTTGTTGTGGGGTTTCCACTCACATATCATAGACACAATGCCATTCTTGTGATAGTTGATAAGTTAACCAAGAGTGCTCATTTTATTCCAGTTAGAGACACTTATGATGTCACTGATGTGGCACGTGTGTTTGTAAGTGAGGTCATCCATTTGCACAGGATACCTAAGAATATCATTTCAGATAGGGACTCCAGATTCACTTCTAGATTTTGGAAAATTTTGTAGTCAGCGTTGGGGACTTAGTTGAACTTAAGTACAACTTATCATCCTGAAACAGATGGGAAAACCGAGAGAGTAAATCAGGTTATGGAAGACATGCTTAGGATGTATGTTATGGATAATCAAACCCATTGGGAAAAGTACCTACCTTTGGTGGAGTTCGCCTACAACAACAGTTTTCATAGCTCCATCAGAATGCCACCCTACGTAGCTTTGTATGGAAGGCCATGCAGAACACCATTAAGTTGGGAAATATTAGAATATCGAGTAACATTTGGGCCAGAATTGATTCAAGAGATGGAGGAATAGGTGATTCATATTAGGCAGAGACTAAAGGAAGCACATGATAGACAAAAAATTTATGCAGACGCACACATAACTGATCGAAGTTATAAAGTGGGAGATCAGGTTTTCATTCGTATCAGGCCTAATAAGAGTACCATCCGGTTCAGGAAGGGGACAAAGTTATCACCTCGATTCATAGGACCGTTCAAAATACAAGAGAAAATTGGACCCATTGCCTATCGTCTCGTACTGCCACCCCACTTGCATAAAACTCATAATGTTTTTCATGTATCTGTTCTATGTCATTATGTTGTTGATGAATCACATAAACTAAATTGGAAGGAATTGTAGGTATCGGATGCAGGAACCTTCACAGTAGAACCGTTACGCATATTGGACCGTAGAGTCCAAAAGCTCAGGAACCGTCTGGTAGACCAAGTTAAGGTCTAGTGTGACAAGTTTAGTCCAGGATCTGCTACTTGGGAGGATTCCGAGACATTACGATGAGATTATCCCTCACTTTTTTGACCACCTCGAGAATATGTTTCTCGAAGGTTGGGAGTATGTAACGCCACCTTTTGAATTAGATAGCTAGGATTACCTGAGGCCTAAACACCTTTATTTTCTATTCATAGTGAAACTATTAAATGATACACTTGAACTTTTAAGATGTATGAACCTTTATGAATGTTTAAATGTATTTGAATAATGATGGATATGATGCGATATATTGTGAGAATGTAAATTTTATGAATGTTTAAATATTATTGATGATGATGGATATGATGTGATCTACTATGTGATTGTAAATTCTATGAATGTTTAAATGTTATTGATGATGATGGATATGATGCGATATACTGTGTGAATGTGAATCCTATGAAGGTTTAAATGCTATTTGAATGATGTTGGATATGATGCAATCTATTATGTAAATGATAATTCTATGAATGGGTGACGTTAATTAAATTATGGGATATTATGGGATCTATTTCTAACTTGAAAACTTTGATGTTAAAGTTGTTGGTACGTGGATACCGAATTGAAATTATGGTTGTATGCAATTACATGATGATAATGCATAGATATGTATGAGTTTGTGTTATAGACTAATCTGCAGGTTATTGGGCTATGAAATAGCCAAGGGATAATGATAATGGAAGTGGATGTCATGACCACTGACCGAGAAACAATATGGTATGAATCTTTGTATGTGAAATTATATTGGTTTGGATGCATTGCTATGATGTGTGGACTAGTGCAGGATTTCAGGTGGTGAGACTGCCCAAAACTGAATAAACGATGACAAAACTCCCAGCAATATGGTGCCACTGTATATTCCATTGTAGGGTGTGTACCCTAGTCTTGTTAGGAGGGGTGGAGGCATTTACCACCGTGTATTCTCTGAAACCTGGAGTCATGGGAGGATGGTGTTAGCTCACGCTCCCCTAGATGTGTGATGATGATTTCCAGTTTCCTGCTGGGGAAGCTTGGTCAAAATAGTGACACTTCCACTTACGGGTTCTATTTGGAGTTAGGTCAATATAGTTGACGCTCCTAGATAGTCCAGCAGAGGAAGGATATGAATGGAAGATGGAAGTAAGTTAGGGAGGAAGGATGAGTAGAAATAGTTGAGAGTGTGTGGAGATTCATCTTATGGTAGAATTTATTGTTTTTCCTTCTGAAAAGAAAATGTGTATATATGAATATTCATAATTACGTAACTAAACCACAATTGTCTAAATAAAATTGTTGAGCTAGATTATATTAATTAAGGGAATTCACAAACATTTCATTGGTTTATTATATTTTATAAAATGAATAGTCTTGTTGATTGGATTGGATGCATACGTAAATTAATATAGGGGTGATAGTTATTGTTATTAGTACATGCACAAGACTTGTATGTACTAGCTACACATGCATTTCTTGTACATGCACACTAGTATGTATGAGTTTTCTTGACTTACTTACTAATAATATTCGTTATTGGATATGAATGTATGAACCATGTGTCTTTTCCCTTGTATCATAAAATACTTTAACTTCGAGACAAACTTTCATGAAGGGTGGGTGTATGTAACAACCCTAAGTAATTAATCAATTGTCATAATTTTAAATAATTGTTTAATGTATATTAGTTAATTAATTAATTAATTAATTGTCCTGATTTAATAATTGTTTAATGTATATTAGTTAATTAATTAAGTAATTAATTGTCCTAATTTAATATTTGTTTAATGTATATTAGTTTAATTAATTAAATTATCATAATTAAATATTGGTTTAAGAGATATTGGTTTAATAAATTATTAGATTTTATGTTGGAGATATTGATAAATTTTTAATTATTATTTTGAATCAGTAGATGACCCATTAATGAAAAGGGGATAATGTGGTTGACACTTAATGGAAGGATAAGGTGGGTGAAATTTAATGGAAGGATAAGGTGGGTGAAATTTAATGAAGGGAGAAGGCTGTGGATGAGAAAGGGGAGAAAGGAGGATATGAGGGGAAAAAACATTCGGGAAAGGGGACTTTTGGGGGGAGCATTATTTTCATATTGCAAGATTGTATTTGAGCCTTTTTGGGGAGATTGGAAAACTGTATTACTGGTTTTTGGCTGGAGAAGCTTGTTGTAGGACTGTTACAGGGGGGGCACTTGTTGCTGGGATTTTTGGGCTCGGGGGCCAGGAATCCTTACAGAATCTTGGAGATAGGGAGCCAGAGAGGCTCTATTCCAAGCTGGATGGGTGGTTAAACGGTTTTGGGCAGAGCATCAGGCAGATTTAGAGAATAGCAATAACATCAGTTAGAGGTATGTCTTTTCATTATTCTGTTGTGTTATGCAATTTATTATGATTTGCTCATAAATTTTAATTATGCTCATAAATTTTAATTATGTTGAATAATGAATGGTTATGAATGGTTTAAAATGTTAGGATAGTATTTCTCTAGTTAAATTTATGTTTTATAAGTCTCTGTTGGAAGAGACCTTACAACGGGGGTCGAACCCGTGACCTCCCATAACCTTACCCATCATCCATTACCATCGCACTGCACACATAATACTTAACAAGTATATGATATTATTTTTATTTAAGGTTGAAGTATGGTATAGTTGGATAGAAATAGGGTTGAGGACCTAGCCCTCGACCCATATTTCACAGTTATGTGTTATGCAATGTGACTGCCAAATATTCACGCTATATTCACGAGAGGTTTGAACTATATACCAATGGATAACCCAAAGTTCGGGTGGTTTCCAACAAATATGCTATATATTTATATTATATAACCAAAAAACATTGATGGGGAAGGTCCACGGGTTTGAACCTGTGACCTTTCCCCCATAACCCAACAATTTAACCATTAGACCATACATTGTGGTTTGTTACAACAAACCAACAACTTTGTAATTAATTCCCTGCCATGGAATTCATGAAGGAGGTTAGAGCCCACACCCTATTTAAAGGGCATGTGACCCAAGGAGAGGTACACACTCATTAATATGTAGAGTATGGTCTCGAAGTTTGTGCAAAATGAAATAGGGCTTTGACGTTGCATAGTAAAGCGTGTCGAGAGGTCTCTTGACATAATTTTAAGAACTTCATACTCATTTTTCATGATTTTTCGCAAGGAATCCAATGGTGCACTCTGTTTTTGGGTTTGATTAATTTAGAAAAAGGTCATTATAAAACAAAAAAAATTGAGCATTAATAAAGAAGTCTCTATTGGAAGCAGGCCCAGAGATGTAGCCCAAATTGGGTGAACTCCGTTATCAAACTTGTGTATGTGATATTATCATTGTTGTTCATTTTGTGCTCAATTGTTTTGAAGTATTTTATCATTAAAGTGTATTTGGTTAGATAAGTATTTCACATGTAAATTGCAAACAATCAAGTGATCTTTATTATTTTGAAGATCAAGAATATGTTTATATGTATTTAAAAACTAATCAACATCTAAGGATTTTTCGGATCAAGTTGGTATAAGAGCAGGTTTGACAAGTGTTCGCAAGTGAATTCTTACAAGATCCAAAATCAAACTTGGTAAAGGAAAGCTTGCAAGTTATAAGACTGAGATTGAAATAAGACTTTGTAAGCATAAGATGGCTTCCAAAGGAAAGGAAGGAGAATATCCTCCCATGATTCTAAAATAAATGGTGGATACACTTCTCTTGGTGAGAGAGATAACAAATGATTTGCAACGAAGAATTCAAAATCGTGTAAGTGGATAATTTTTTATAAAGGGAGAAGGAGGAGGAAAAGGTAGTGGGCCTTCATAACACCCTTCACCATCCTCATCATTGTCTTTTTCTGAGGCAAGTGAACATTCTTCTCATAAAAATAAGCCCTCTAAGAAGTCTGATCATAATCTTCCTTTATTAAAATCGGATGTCAAGTTGAGTTACCGACCTAGGATGGAGAATTGAATGCCTAGAAGTTGGAAAACTGGATCAAGAAAATAGAGGTATATTGCAGGGTTCAAAAGATCATGGAAAATGCTGCAAAGATACAGTTAGATTCTCTTTGACTAAGTGGAATATCCTTAATATGGTGGGAGAGTAAGATGCAATTTGATCTTGTTCAAAAGGGTAAAGTAATTTCCTCTTGGGATAATTTTACCAAGACTATAAGAAAACAATTCTATCCATTGGCTTATATGAAAATGCCAATGATGGAATGGAATCATCTAAGGTAGGGTAAAGGACAAAATATTCAAACATATACACATGCGTTAAAAATGAAGGCATTATCCTTAGGGATTTTGTTGTATACCCATGAAACTATTCTAAAGTATATTGGTGGCATGCACTCATATATTCACCACACTATTTTAATGTTTAACCCTCCTAACATTAATAAAGTGTCATTACAATATACACATCTCGAGGATAGTAAGGGTAATCACGTGATTGAAGATACAAAGCCATACAAGTTGGAAAAGAAGCTGAAAGGTAAATGGAAGAGTAAGAAGTCAACTACAGTAAAGCAAGCTGAAGACAAACCTACATGTTCTCATTGTAAGAAAAAGGGACATGAGGAATCATAGTGTTGTAAGTTGCATCCAGAATTATGATCAAAGAAGTTCAAGCATAAAGGAAATAAGAAGACTATTGCATCATCTCGACAGGATCTAGGGTCAGATTTAGGAGATGAATCAAATATCATGGAAATAGGAAGCAAATATATATCTATGATCAATTCTAATTCTTCAGTTCAATCCACCAAATTGGAAAGTGATACTGATCAAAAGAGGAGAAGCAATATTTTCCATGTCAAAGTTATAGTCAAGCATACAAAGGTAGATACTTTATTTGTCAGTGGATATCAAGTTAACCTAATATTTGAATAAATTGTTAAGAAGTTGGGTTTGAATATGACACCTCATAAAAATCCTTATCCATTAGTATGGGTATGTGAAGATGCTAAATTGTAGTTGACGAAACAATGTAAGATCAAATTTGCAATTACAACTAAGTTCTTTGACGAGGTTGAGTTAGATGTTGTGCCTCTTGACATTTTTGGCATTGTCTTGGGTAGTTCATATTTATTTGATAGTAAGGATATATTATACCGCAAAGAGAATACATATAATCTTTGCAAGTACGTGGTTGAATTTATCCTCAGAGCTCATCGTATTAAGACTAATGTTTCTTTAGTGAGCATAGGGAAAAGGAAGAGACTCATGAGTGCAAAAAAATATTTTGTTCTCATGATAGTGAAACATTAAGAATAAGATATAAGAGATTCTTTATTAGGTTGTGATCCAGATCATAAACATGAGATGGTCAAAATCATATCTAACTATGATGAGTTGCTTCAAGAACCTACATGGTTTCCTCCTAAGAGGGAGGTTGAACATGAGATATATTTGCAGTAGGATGATCCTCTTATGAATATTGGAATTTATAGGTCATCAATGATTGATAATGCATAAATTAAGAATCAAGTTCAGGAGTTTCTCGATAAAGAAATCATCAGACCAAGCTCCTCTCCATGTGGTTCTCTTATTGTATTAACTCCAAAGAAAGATGACATGTGGAGGATGTGTATTGACTTTCGAGCCCTGAACAAGATGATCCAGATTATTTTGAGAACAAAATGAAGGTGGAGATATAAAATTAAATATACATAGATTTTGCAATAAACACAGAGATACAATAACACAAAATTTCTATTAATGAGTAAATGTACATAAATTGTAAAATACAGAGTGAATGAACTCACTAGAATGGTGGAAGCTTATCTATGAGAATATATGTGATGGATACACTCATTCAAAAGAATATGATGTTTAAAATGAGGCTCCAAAGTCCTTTTTAACATAAATAAAATCCAAAACCCTAACCTCGGAAGATGAAACACCAAAAGGTTTGTGGACCCCGATGGGGGTAGTTGATATGTCAACTTCCCAAGGGCGTAAATTTTTCATATGATATTTGTTTGGGGAACATGATAGCTTGTTGGAAAGGTCTACCCGAGGAATATACATTTTCTATCAAACTTAATATAAATCCTACAGTGTGACTATGTCATGCCAAAAAAATGTTTTTTAGTGCCTAAAAATGGTCCCGAAAGTTTAGGACTTGAAAAATTGTAGAAAAACTGCCAAGGTGGAAACCCCTGTTTTGAGCCAGTGGAATAGGTGCATGGCCAACGATTTATTCTTGTATAATTATTCCCCCATTAGGAATAAATGGTCTCCATTGCATCAATTTCCCAAGGAATCTTTTGCTGAATCTGAAACTTGGTGAGCTGCTTTCCTTGTTGAAGAAGTTGTCCTGCTTAGCTTGTTGAAGGTTGTTATGAACCTATTGTTGGAGGGGTTGGATCCATTTAACCAATCTATATGCATGATAAGCCTAAGTGTGGGAGGAATATTTCAATGAAGATGAAACATGAAGAGTATGAAGGGATTTGTTATAACATCGCTTGATTGGACAGTGTGGAGGAACTCCTGTAGGTACAGTAAGATTATATTAGTGCTCTTCTACAATCTGATTCTATTGGATAGAAAGGTCTTGGGAAGAGGATGCAGTGGTTTCAATTTTATTATATTCAACTTCTTCCTATATTACTTTGTGGCACTGTTTTGTCGGGAAAGTAGTCTGAACTACCTCTGGTATCCTGTAGAGTTGAACCCCCAAAGTAAAAATGACGCTACAGGGTTGAGACTCATAAAAAACATGATGCTTCCACATATATGGATGGCCTAACAGAACATCATTGACTTCCAGTGGGGAAGCATCACACAATACCTAATCCTTGAAGGGATTGATGTCGTAAGACAAGTGACACTACTGACTAACACAAATATCTCGACCTTGGTGAAGCCATCCAATGTTGTATGGCTGCGAGTGTAGTGTTGTTGGAAAATACAACTACTTGACGACCTCTACTAAGATTAGGTTCTTTTGACTTCCTCTATCAACAACAAAATTTAATGGGTTACCCTTCACCCACATATGTGAATGGAAAAGGTGTCCCCCCTCCTCATGATCCTTTGGTTCTTTTGGTTGGATTTTTTTAGTTGCAATAGTAGTAGTAGGGTTTGCATCAATTATATGTCTCCTTTTATTGTTTTTTGAATTAGATTCTGATTTGGGGCTCGAATCTATTTCTTTTAGCTTGACCACCAATGAATTTTTTGAGTGAAATTCATCGGTGTTGTTCCAAGGGATTTTTTGGAAGTCACACCACTTCCCAATGTTGTTTTTTCTCTTCCTGTTACCCTTATTTTCCTACGTCTTGGACTGGTGGTCATGAGGTTGGTTGTTCTATGAGTTAGGGTTGCCTTTACCATACTTTAGTTGTTGCGTATTTGTAGATATGAACGCTAAATTGTTCTACTGCTTAAATTTCTTCTCAATTTTGATAGCATATGGATAAGTGGCTCCCAGTGATGAAATTTCCAGAAATTTCATTTTGGTTTGGATGTACCTATGAAGAGCCCCACGTTATTTTAGAACCAGATGTTGCTCCAAGTCTTTGATACCCAAATTGGTGCGCAAGGTATGGATTTTATTTGTGAAATCTAACACTATTTGTCCCCTCTCTTTGATCCAGGTGGATATCGGTGGCAACCCACCTCTTCCAACTGGATCAAAACAATTTTCTAACAAATTTGGCAATTTTCTAATTTTAACAGTTTTTAACTTCCGGGGCCATTTTGAGGGCCTAAATGAAGGTTTTTTGGGATTGAGATTCTCAATAATATGAAAGTATTTGATTGAACCCCCAAAATGAATATCCTCGATGATACCTTTCCAACGAGCTATCATTTTCCCCAAATGGAGATTGTATAGCAAAGTTACGCCCATGGGAAGTTGATACACCAAACTACCCAAAACGGTGTCCACAAAACTATTGGCTTTTCATCTTTTAGGGTTAGGGTTTTGGATTTTATTTATGAGAAAAATGCCTTTGGAGCCTCATTGTAAAATCATCTTCTTGCAAATGTGAGTAGTGCACACATCTCTTCTCAGAGATAAGATGCCACCATTCTAGCGAGTCTTTCACTCTGTATTTTTACAGTCTTTGTACATTTTCACTCATTAATAGAAAATTGTGTATTACTATATCTCTGTGTTTATGGTTGAATCTATGATGCATTTATGTTATATTATTGGATATCTGAGATATCTCTGTACATTTATTTATTATATCTTCGCTCTCATTTTGTACCGAAAATAATCTAGATCAGTGGTATTAGAGCAGGCTACTCCTTGTCGTTTCTTAGAGAAGGTCCCCAATGAGTTTAGGGTATAGAGAGTTGGATCTTGAGATAGTTTTTATTGAATACAACTTCTCTCTCCATCCCTAGAAACCTCCCATGACAGAAGAAAAGAGACATGACAAAGAAGGAGATCCTTTCAAGATGTTGCTCGAGGAAGCTCTCGTGCGATAGAGGAACGAGATGATGGAAAACTTCACTCAGATCCTTCAAAGACCACTAATGGTAGTGGCTGAGGTATCTTCAAAAAGACACCATTTCGCAAGTGCGGCACCTTCAAGTACAATTCAATTTTGATATCCATTTATTTGAAGGCCAGATATATGCATATGCTCTAGAAAAATGGTTGAATCTTCTAGAAGGTTATTGCTCTATCCAAAAAAAATTCGATAGTGAAAAGATCACCTTCACGCTCCTTAAATCCCTTTCCCATGTCATATCTTTGTGGGAAGGTTACTGGGAGAGGTACACCATGGATGAATATACACTATTTGGGAGAGAACCCACTTGGGCGACCTTTGTAGATTCCCTAAAGGAGGAGTTCTACCCTATCAAAAACTATGATGACCAATACATGAGATGGACAACTCTACATTAGAAAAGAGACCAGATGGTGCCAGAGTACACCAACATCTTTCATACCTTGTGCTCAAATATAGTTATCAAATACTCTGAGAGACACCTAGTTTTGAAGTACCGTAGTGGTCTACACAGTGACATCCAAATAGAGATGGATTTCTTAGGCATCTCTTCACTAGGAGTTTCTTATCGATATGTAGTCAAAATTGAGAAGAAATTCAAGTAGAAGAGTAAGTGAAAGAAGCATGACAAAGGAAACACTAACTCACATAATGAAAGATGGAGCAAGGAAGGACAACCTCAAGAGAGTCAGTCCCGGATGCAATCAAAGAAGGGTAACAAGAATTCTAAGAAAGACACTGGAAAGTGGTGTGAGTTCCACAACAACCCTTGGCACAATACTAATTAATGTCTCTCAATACAGTCATTTGTGGCCAAGCTCAAAGACAAAGAGTCGAACCCTGACTTGGACCTTGATTCAAAAAATAATAAAAGGAGATAAATCATTGATGAAAAACCCACTGCTATTTTCATGGCCACAAAAATTCAAGCAGAAGAAGCCATAGATCCTGAAGAGAGGGGGTGAATTTTTCATTCGCAGATGTGAGTGAAGGGGACACCACTGCATTTTATTTTTGATAGCAGAAGCCAGAAGAACCTCATCTCAGCAAAGGTCATCAAACAATTAATATTGTCGACAACACCACACCCATAACTGTACACCATCGGGTGGCTTCACCAGGGACGAAATCGTTATGTCAGCCAACAGTGTTGATTTTCATATGAAATCCAACCCTTCAAGGATGAGGTATTATGTGATGTTTCCCACTATATGTCTGCAATGGTCTCTTGGGACAGACATATATGTGGAAGTGTCATGATATCTATGAGTCTGGACCACGTAGTGTCATTTTTACTCTGGGGGGTCATATCTACAAGATACCAGAGGTAGTTCCAACTACTTTCCCACCTAAACAATGCCACAAGGTAGTATCACATACTACAAAATTTAGCTTCTTCACAATCTGTTCAAAAGGTGAACAAAAGGATACTACAACCACTACAGCCTCAACCCAAGCACCTTCTATACAACAAAATCAGGTTGACAAGAATGCAGCAAAGTGAAAATATTCCTTCTGCACCCATACATCTCATGTAGCCCGTTTGGTTGAACAGATTCAACCCCGCCAACAATAGGTTCATGACAACCTTCCACACTGCAACGTCTCCAACAAGGCAAGCAATGCACAAAGATTCAATCGCTTTCCCCTCTCCCCAATAAAATCAACGCAATGGATACCATTGCTTCCTAAGGAGGGAGGATTGATTCAGGTGGATATCGGTGGCCACCCACCTCTTCCAAATCGCTCAATTTTGTTTTTTTGACAGTTTTGGCAATTTACTATTTTTAGCAGTTTTTAACTTCCAGGGCCATTTTGAGGGCCTAAATGAAGGTTTTTGGGGAAAGATCTTCTCAATGATATCCAAAGGATCTTATTGAGCCCCCAAAATGAATATCCTAGACGATACCTTTCCAACGAGTTATCGTGCACCCCAAACGAAGATCATATGCCAAAGTTACGACACCAAACTACCCAAAACGGGGTCCACAAAACTGTTGGCTTTTCATATTCTAGGGGTATGGTTTTGGATTTTATTTATGATAAAAATGCCTTTGGATCCTCATTGTAAAATCATCTTCCTGCGAATGCGGGTAGAAAACACATCTCTTCTCAGAGATAAGTTGCACCATTCTAGCGAGTCTTTCACTCTGTATTTTTACAGTCTTTGTACATTTTCACTCATTAATAGAAAAATGTGTATTATTGTATCTATGTGTTTATGGTTTCATCTCTGATACATTTATGTTATATTATTGGATATCCGAGATATCTCTGTACATTTCTTTATTATATCTCCACTCTCATTTCATGCCAAAAATAATCTGGATCACTCTTGATGCAACATGGTCTATCTCATGTATTGGTCGTCATAGTTTCCCATAGGGTAATATTTCTCCTTTACTACATCCATAAAAAAATCACAAGTGGGATCGACCCCAAATATTCCAGACTCCTGTGTGGAATTTTTCTCCCAGTACGTTTCCCACCAATGTTTGATATGGGGGAGAGTCTTAAGGAGCACAAAGGTGATCTTTTCTTTGTCGGAAAAATTGTGAACAAAGAAATAACCTTCTAGAAAATTTAACCATTTTTCCAAAGCATCTACATTGATCTGATGTTCAAATATGGGAATATAAAAATTAACTTGTACCTTGAATGGAAAATCATCTCCAAAGAGACTTCTTGATGAAGACGCACCTACTATTATCGATAATCGTTAAAGGATTTGGGAAAAAAAATCCAACATCTTGTTCCTCTCTTACGCGAGGGCTTCTGTGAGCAAAAAATTGATGGAATATTCTTCTCCCTAGTCTCTCTTTTCTTTCACCATGGGAGTCCACTTGGGTTGGAGAGAGAGGTTTTCCTCAAGAGAAAATAGCTCGATACCCAACTCTCTATACCTTGACCTCGTCGATGACATGCACTAAGAAATGAAAAGGATTAGCCTGCTATGATACCACTGATCCATATTATTCTGAGAATGAAATGAATGAGAAGATATAACAATGAAATATACAACTATATTTCAATAAGCATAAAGATACATAAATACATAATTAATATTAATGAGAAAAATGTACAGAAACTGTAAAATACAGAGTGAATGAAATCGCTAGAATGGTGGAAGCTTATCTCTAAGAAGAGATGTGATGGCTATGCTCATTTGCAAGAATATGATGTTTACAATGGGGCTCCAAATTCATTTTTAACATAAACAAAATCCAAAACCCTAACCTCGGAAGATGAAATGCCAAAAGGTTTGTGGGCCCCGATGGGGGTAGTCGATACGTCAACTTCCCAAGGGCGTAGCTTTTGCATACGATCTTTGTTTGAGGTGCACAATAGCTTGTTGGAAAGGTTTGTCTGATGAACACACATTTTTACATCACACTCATGACAAAGCTTACAATGTGATTGTTCCATTCCCAAAAAACTTTTTTTAGGTCCTCAAAATGGCCTTGGAAGTTTAGGACTCGAAAAATTGTAGAAAAATGGCCAAGTTGGAAACCCTTGTTTTGAGCCAGTGGAATATGTGGGTGGCTATTGATTTCCACCTAGACCACAATATTATAGTAAATAACTGTTATACTCTTCCAATAATTGATGAATTATTGGATCAGTTAAAGAATTCTATTGATTTCACTAAATTGGACTTGAGAAGGGGTTACCATCAGATCAAAATTGCAGAAAGTGACATATGGAAAACTACTTTCAAGACAAAGAAGGGGTTGTTCAAATGGTTAGTTATGCCATTTGGTTTATGAAATGTACTTGTGACATTCATGAGGGTAATGAACGATGTATTCAGGACATACATAGCTTAGTTTGTTATCGTCTACTTAGATGATATATTGATCTTTAGTCAAAGATGGGAAGATCATATAAAGAATGTCAAAAAAGTCTTTGAAATATTGAAAAAGGAGAAGATGTATATCAAAATGTATAAATGTGAATTTGGAAAAAGTTTTGTGGTATACTTGAGATACATTTTAGGGAATGGTTAACTAAAGATAGATTGTGCAAAAGTAGAATTCAATGTGAAATGACCCAAGCCAATTACTGTCACAAAAGTTAGGAGCTTCTTAGGAGCAGTACAATACTGGAGGAAATTCATTGCTAATTTATCTTACATAACAACTCCTCTACATGCATTAACAAGTGTTAAACAAGTATTTCAATGGGGAGGCAACCATAAAAAATCCTTCGAGACATTGAAGGAAACGATAAGCACTGCACCATTTTTGGCTCTGCCAGATCTACAACAACCATTTGATATTCAAACTGATGCAAATAGATATTCCATGGGATCAATATTGATGCAATGAGGTAAACCTATATGTTATCATTCCAATTTTTTTACTCAATATGTGATTAAATATCCAACATATGATAAGGAATTGTATGCATTGGTACAAAGTGTGAAGAAATGGAAGCATTAATTAATGGGAAAGGAAACAATAATTCATACAAATCATCAACCATTACAGTATTTGTAGTCACAGACAAAGCTACAAAAATCACGACATTTCAGGTGGATGGGTTTCTTACAACAATTTCATTTGGTAATCAAGTATAAGAAATGTATTCATAATAAGGTTGCAGATATGTTGTCAAGACCATTGATTAATGCATCAACAATACTAAGGTATAATATTTTAGCTCATGAAAGTTATACAAAACAATATGATAAGGATGAATATTTTAAAGATTTATATGATGCATTAACTCGTGGAAATCAATAGTCATATAATTATATGCATGACAATTTTTATATCATCTTGGAAAGATTTGTATACCTAGGGATGAAAGAGTGAATGTAATAAGAGAAGCTGATACATCTCTCATTTCTTGCCATTTTTGGGTTGGTAAGATAATAACATAGTTGCAGAGGTATTTTTATTGGCCTCAAATGAATCGAAAAAATTCCAAGTATATCAAAGGGTGTGTTATGCGTGCCATGAGAAATCCTATCAAAATAAATTTGGGGTTATACACACCAGTTACAATACCTTCTTAGCCATGGGAAAGAATCTCCATGGATTTTGTAGGGGGTTTGATGATGTCCAGGATAGGTCTTGATTATCTATATGTCATCATGGATAGATTCAATAAGATGTGTATTTTAATTCCATGCAAGAAACATGTCACAACTGAACATACAACACAAATGTTATTTGCTAATGTTTGGGTTCATTTTGGGTTTCCTACATCTATTATATCAGATCGATATTATCGCTTTTGGGGAAAGTTTTGGTCTCATTTATGGGAGCTCATGGACACTAATTTAAATAAGAGAACAACTTTTCATCTGCAGACATAGGTGGTAAATAGAACCATGGTACATATACTCTGAGGATATTGTAGAAAGCATCCTAAGTTATGAGATGAGTAGTTACCTTATGTACAACATGCTTATAATCATGCCATGCATTATTCTACCTAGAAAAATCCCTTTGAAGTGTGTTTGGGGTACTTTCCTAAATCACCTATGGAATCCGTTTTTGGAGAATCGAGTAAAGAAGATGGATAGAATAATATAGATAAATCTCAAAGGTTCATTCAAAAGATTCAACAGGTACATCAAGAAGTAAAAAAACAATTGGATAAAAGTCAAGCCAAATATAAGGTGAGACATGAAAAACATCGGGTTGATCATCAATTTGAAGTCAATGATCAAGTATGGTTACATATCAACAAAGATAGAATGAAAGGTGTAGGTAAAAAACTAAGAACAATCTGATATGGTCCATTCAAGATATTGGAAAATATTGGTACTAATGCGTTTCGTTTAGATCTACCAGCCTACATGAAAATTTATTCAATGGTAAATGGTGAGAATTTGAAGCTTAATGAGCCTCTTATGATTATGTATGAAGATAAAAGTATTCAAGTTATAAAAATTGATGATTTTTCTCCAGAATATTTGGGTGAGGTACAGGATGATGTTATTCTCGACAGAAGGATCAAAACTTCACATCGAGGTGATGTGGAATATCTTTGGCCTCGTCTTAAATGGGTAAAACCAAGTAAAGAAAAATGGATGGATATTGGAAGGGTGAGGGAACTCTATCCTCACTTATTTGATGAATAATAAAAATATTTTGGTGTTACAAAAGGTTTCCAATGGGGACGAATGAACCAAGAGGATCCAGGAATGCTCGCAGAGGTCCAGGAAGATCTAGAACATCCATAGAGGTCTAGAAGGGTTTAGAAATGCCCAAAATTTAATCATCCCAAATTCTCTCAAAAGTTACAACAATGTGTATATCTCAACGATAGCTTTCCAACGACATAAAAATTGCCTCAAACAGAGTTCATATGCAAAAGATATAGTCGGTAAAAGTTCAAGTCAACCATGTAAAAGGTCAAATTCAAAGGGGTCAAGGTGACATGTGTCACCATTGCAAGGATGAAACATGTCATGACCATACAACCATATGAAAATGACATGGTCACACCCCAAGGTTCCACGTGGCATGACAATACTTTGAATGGGCAGGTGATAAGGCATGTCATACAATGACATGGCCATACAGGTGGACCAATCATGTAATGACACATGGCAGAGATAAACCAATGAGAGGCTGCCACGTGGGAGCCTACCATTGTCCATTATGGACAATGTTTATCAAAATTATGGGAGTCAATGGGGGTCGAACCCACAACCTCACATAACCTTGCCCATCATCCATTACCATTGCACTACACACATAAGACTTAACAAGTATATGGTCTTATTTTTATTTAAGGTTGAAGTATGGTATAGTTGGACGAAAATAGGTCCAAGGGACTAGCCCTCAACCCATATTCCATGGTTATATATTATGCAATGTGGCCACCAAATGTTCATGCTATATTTGCAGGAGGTTTGATCTATATACCAATGGATAACCCAAAGTTCGGGTGGTTTCTAACCAAATGACCTCTCCCCCATAACACAATATTTTGACCATTAGACCATACCTTGTAGTTTTTTACAACAAACCAACAAATTTGAAATTAATTATGTTCCATGGAATTCAGGAAAGAGGTTAAGGCCGATACCCTATTTAATGGGCGTGCGACCCAAGAAGTAGGTCACACTCATTAATATGCAGAGTACGGTCTTGAAGTTTGTGCCAAGGGAAATAGGGATATGTGGTTGCATTGTAAATCATTCTGAGAGTTCCCTTGGCAAAATTTTAAGAACTATATACTCTTTTTTGACATTTTTTTGTAAGGAATCCAATGGTGCACTCTGTTTTTGGGTTTGAGCAATGAAGAAAAAGGTCATTGTAAAACACAAGCATTTGAGCATTAATAAATATGTCTCTATTGGAAGTAGACCTGGAGATGTAGCCCAAATTGGGTGAACTCTGTTATCAAACTTGTGTATGTGATATGATAATTGTTATTCATTTTGTGCTCAGTTATTTGTAAGTCTTTTATCATTAAAGTGTATTTGGCTAGATAAGTATTTCACATGTAAATTGGAAACAGTCAAGCGATCTTTATTATTTCGAAGGTCAAGTAGATGTTTATATGTATTTAAAAACTAATCATCATCTAAGGATTTTTCAAATCAAGTTGGTATCAGAACAGGTTTGAAAAGTGTTTTCAAGGGAATGCTTACAAGAGACAAACTAAAACTTAGTAAAGGAAAGATTTCAATTTATAAGTCTGAGATTGAAAGAAGACTTCGTAATCATAAGATGGCTTCTGAAGGAACGGATGGAAAATATCCTCCCATGAGTCCAGAAGAAATGGTGGATACACTTCATTCCATGAGGGAGATAATAGATGATTTGCAACAAAGAATTAAAAATCCTGTAAGTGGAGAATCTTCGGTAAAAGGAGAAGGAGGAGGTGAAGGTAGTGGACCTTTAGAACCTCCCTCACCATCCTCATCATTGTCGTTTTCTGAGGTGAGTGAAAATTCTTCTCATAAAAATAATTCCTCTAATAAGTCTGATCATAATATTCCTTTATTAAAATTGGATGCCAATTTTTAATTTCTTACCTATGATGGAGAATTGAATGCTGAGAAGTTGGACAACTGGATCAAGAAAATAGAGGTATATTGCAGGGTTCAAAAGATCATGGATGCTGCTGCCAAGATATCATTAGTTGATCTTCAACTAAGTGGCACAAACTTAATATGGTGGGAGAGTAAGATGCAAGTTGATCTTGTTCAAAAGGGTAAAGTAATTTCCTGTTGGGATAAATTTACCAAAGCTGTTATAAAACAATTCTATGAATTGGCTTATACATAAACGAAAAATTATAGAATGGAAACGTCTAAGGCAGGGTAAAGGATAGAATATTCAAGCATATACACATGAAGTAAAAAATAAGGCATTGTCCTTTGGGATTCTGTTGTATAACCATGAAACCCTTCAAAAGTATATTGGTGGCATGCGCTCATATCTTTGCCACACTATTTTAATGTTTAACCCTACTAACATTGATAAAGTGTCAGTACAAGCTACACATATAGAGGCTAGTAAGGGTAAGCATGCGATCAAAGATATGAAGCCATACAAGTTTGAAAAGAAACTGAAAGATAAACGGAAGAGTAAGAAGTCATCTATAGTAAATCAAGATGAAGATAAACCTACATTTTCTCATTGTAAGAAAAAGGGACATGAGGAATCAAAGTGTTGGAAGCTTCATCCATAACTACGACCGAATAAATTCAAGGATAAAGGGAAGCATAAGACTATTGCATCAACTCAACATGATCTAGGGTCATATTCAGGATATAAATCAAATATCATGGCAATATGAAGCTAAGGTATATCTACTATCAATTCTAATTCTTCAGTTCAATCCACCAAATTGGAAAGTGATACTGATCAAAAGAAGAGAAGTGAGTTTTTCCATGTCATAGTTTTAGTTGAGCATACAAAGGTAGATACTTTATTTGACATTGGATCTCAAGTTAACTTAATATATGAAGCAATTGTTAATAAGTTGGGTTTGAAGATTACACCTCATAATAATCCTTATCCATTAGGATGGGTATGTGATGCTAAGTTGCAGGTGACGAAACAATGTAAGATCATATTTGCAATTACAACTAAGTTATTTGATGAGGTTGAGTTAGATGTTGTGCCCCTTTAAATTTGTGGAATTGTCTTGGGTAGTCCATATTAAAATGTAGGGATGATTTTAAGGATGGAAATTTATATTAAATGTAGAAACATGGGCTAATATTACTAGTCCCTAATATGCAAAATGTAAAATGTTTGGCAAGATTTTTGTAAAAATATTCAAATTTCTAAGGATTTTATATAGTTCTATAAAATTTTGGCGATTTTTAAGGTAAAATAATTTTATTCTATCGAATTTGGGTGAATCGCTTTTAGGAAAAATGGAAATTGGCGAATCATTTTTTGGGGAAAACCATTGAAAATTAGCCCATTTGCGAAATTTAGCCCCTAAAATAATCTATGGTCCATATCTATTTGACAGGAAGGATATATTCTATCACAAAGAGAATAAATATAATGTTTTCAAGGACAAGGTTGAATTTATCGTCAGAGCTCATCATATTAATACTAATGTTTCTTTAGTGAGCACAGGGTAAATGAAGATACTCATGAGTGCAAGTAAATATTTTGTTCTAATGATAGTGAAATAGAAAGAATAAGATATAAAAAATGATTTATCAGGTTTTGATCTACATCATAGAAAAGAGATGGTTAAAATCATATCTAAATATGATGATTTGTTGCAGGAACCTACATGGTTGCCTCCTAAGAGGGAGGTTGAAAATGAGATATATTTGCAGCATGATGCTCCTCTTCCAAATATTGGAATGTATAGGTCATCAATGATCAAGAATGCATAAATTAAGAGTCATTTTCAAGAGTTGATCCTCTTTGTGTGGTTATTCTATTGTATTAGTTCCAAAAAAAGATGGCATGTGGAGGATGTGTATTGAATTTCAAGCCATGAACAAGATTACGATAAAGAAATGTTATCATATTCCCAGAATTGATGACTTATTGGACCACTTAAAGAATACTATTTATTTCACTAAATTGGACTTGAGAAGTGGTTAGCATCAGATCAAAATTGCATAAAGTGACATATGGAAAATTGTTTTCAAGACAAAGAAGGGGTCTCTCAAATGGTTAGTTATGCCATTTGAGTTATGCAATTCACCTATGACGTTCATGAGGGTAATGAATGATGTATTCGGGCCTTACATATATGATTTTGTTATCATCTACTTAGATGATATATTGATCTTTATTTGAAGGTGGGAAGATCATATAAATTATGTCAATAAAGTATTTGAAATCTTGAAAAAGGAGAAGATGTATATCAAAATGGCTAAATGTGAATTTGGCAAACAAACCAATAGGTATGATGGGATTCCATGATGGAGGAGTACACCTCCATCATGAAGAATTATGTATGAGACATTGTGTCAAGACTAGAGGGGAATTTAGTGGTAAGTTACAAGTGGCTCTATAAGATCAAGCATGCTACAGATGGAAGCATTGAGAATATCAAGGCGAGGTTTGTTGTGAGAGGGTTCTCCAAGAAAGACAAAGTGGAATATGAGGATACTTTCACTCCAATTTCTAGGTACACTTCCATTAGAGTAGTGATGTCCTTATCCTCCATTATCAGATGGATGTAAAGACAACTTTCCTCAATGGGATAATTGAGGAAGAAGTGTACATAGAGAAACCTTAGGGATTTGAGATCAGTGGGAAGGAGTCCCATGTTTGTAGGATAAAAAAGCCCTTGTACGGACTCAAGCAGACACTAAGAGAATGGTATTCTAGGATAGATGGATACCTGCAGATTATGTGATTCAATGAGAGTGAATCATATCAAAACTTATATTTCTTATTTGTTGAGGTTGATTTTCTCATTTTTATGTTGTATCTAGATGACCTGTTCCTTACAGGATTAAGAAATCTCATAGCTGGGTGCAAGAAACATATGGTAGTTCAGTTAAAGATGAAGGACATTGGCTTGATGCATAAATTCTTGGGGTTGGAGGTTTGGTGGAGACCAACAAGTAGAGATCCCAAAGATATTCTGAATGGAGTATTGCAAATTGATGACCACACCTATGATCAATAAAGTAAAGAACATCACTACTTAATATTTATATATGGTAGATTCCATGTTGTACAGGAAGTTGATAGGTTCCTTGATGTATCTGGTCAACACTAGGATAGATATATGTTTTGCAGTGAACACCTTGAGCCAGTTCATGGTGGAGTTGAGGTAGGAGCATTAGGTAGCAACAAAACATGTGCTCAAATAATTGAGAGGCATAATGGAGTATGGGATGAGATATCTTGGAGATGGTGAGGTGAAGTTGCAAAGGTATATAGAATCATTTTGGACATATAGTGTAACATACCCCACCACCCATAGGCCGGGGTACGCCACCTTCAATCCCACCCTTGGACTTCTTTCTCTTACTGATACCTTGTTTTTAAATTAATAAGGATGCATAAAAGAAAAGATCTCATGACATGCATAACAATAACCAACAAGCATGGATATTATAAAGTTTCAATTAAACGATAAATAAATACACATCAGAATACATTCATATATAGGTAAATAATACCATAACAGAGAGAAATTATATTTATAAAATATGACACCAACTGGATACAGACCAAGGACATTCCACCCAACCGTAGACACTATTGTTCCAAATCTCAATAGCAGTGTCACCCTCGAGCCAGGGCTATGAATCCAAAAGGATGATTCTAGAGTGTTACTTGGCTTCCCAAACCAGTCAACACTCAAGCTCTCACATGCTTTCCCAGTACTCACAACAATCCAAGTACCCAACTCTCTTCTACCCATCCTACACCACCCAAGAGAAAGGACCTCCACCCTTCTCTACCACGTAGTCCCTCATGCAGTCCTTCTCCTTCTAGGGATCCAATGCAACTGGTCCAGAATATCAATGTTGGAAATCTCAGGACTTGCAGCTGTGAAAAAATATGGACACAGTCCAACGCATCTCAGACATGCATGCCTCAAGTCATGGCTGGATTACACCAGCGACCACTACAACCAACAATACCATGGATACTCTTCAGTGGTTCGTTTCCCTTTACCAAGCCAAGATGCAGATGAGGATGGATCAATGAGTGATAGGTAAGAATGGAATGAATGAATGAGTGAGCAACTGAATGAACACATAAGCAAATGAAGGAGCGAACGAGCCATCAACCAACCCCCCAACAGACCAGGGGTGGGTTTAAGTATTTCGTGGGGAATCAAGAACCTCCTAGCCTCCCCCAAGAAGATCACGTAACTGATCCACTCCCTTATACAAAAAGGGTAATTAAAATAGGAAATAAAATTTATCCCCTCAAGCCCCCTGCCTTTTGGAGTCATAGCCCCCTATAACTCTAGTCCTTGTCCGTCTAGCATCCAACAATGTGTGTATTATTAATAATTATCAAAACAATACATTTTTTAGGCACACTGGCCTCTTTTAATTGTTTGGGCCCTCTGGCCTCTTGAAAATTAACAAAATACATTATTTAATATGGGGCTCAAAACCTGGGGTGTTACATCCCATCCCCCTTATTTTGGCACTGTCCTCAGTGCATATACAAAATAGAGATCGAAATCTCAAAATTTATTAAAAAATCCATGGGTACTCTTCCCGCATGGCATCTTTCATGCTCCCAAGTAGCATCTTCAGGACCATAGCAGGTCCACAGAACTTTTACCAGCTCTATAACTTGATTCCGGAGTATTTTGAACTTTATGTCCAATACCCACACTGGATGAACCTGAAAGTATCCCTCTATCTCTACCTGAATCAGATGCCAATCGATAACATGGCTATGATCATGTACACATTTCTTTAGTAAAGATACATGAAATACATTATGCACATTCATGGAAGCAGGCAATGAAAGCATGTATGCAACTTGCCCTATTTTGTCCAATATTTCAAATGGACCACATAATCTGGCTTCCAACTTTGTACAGCTACCTAATTTCAATGATCTTTTCTTGGGATTCACTTTCAAAAGTACATGCTCCCCTACTTTAAATTCTCTAGCTGTCTGGTTCTTACCTACATAAATTTTCTGTCTATACTGAGTTGCCTTCAAATTCTACTTGATCTTAACCATCTAGTCTTCCATATCCTTGAGCAACTCTGGCCCAAGTACCACTCTATCTACTGGTTTTTTCCAACTCACTGGAGTATTTCATTTCCTACCATACAAGGCTTCAAATTGGCTCATTCGCAATGAATCTTGATACCCATTATTATATGCAAACTCAACCAAGTGTAAGTAATCTTCCCAATTAGATGGCTTATCCATTGCATACATTCTTAGCATATCTTCAATTACTCGTTTGACCCTCTTTGTCTGTCCATCTGATTGGGGATGGTATGTTGTCCTAAAGTTTAGATTTGTACCAAATCATTTAAACAATCCCCTCTAGAAATTGGAGGTAAACTTTGTATCTCTGTCCGAGACAATTGTCCTAGGTATCCCATGCAACCTAGCAATCTCTCTCATGTAAATTTTTGCATTATTAGCCACTGTATGGGTTGTTTTTAAAGGAAAAAAATGACCAAATTTTATTAATTTGTCAACCACCACCATGATTGAATCACGTTGTCTTGTTTTCCTGGGTAATTTAATTATGAAATCAATGGTTATCACTTCCCATTTCTTCTCTGGGATTGGTAATGGCTGCAGCAAACCCGCTAGGTTCCTATTCTCAACCTTCACCTTCTGACATTCCATACATTGAGCGATGTAATAAAAAACATCATTTTTCATTCCCGACCAAAATAATTGGCTTCTTACTGCTGTAATCATTTTCTGGTAACTGAGATGTCCAACATAAGGAACATCATTCATTTCCTTCAATACCAAATTCCTCAGTTCTCCAGAACTAGAAACATAGATTCTATTCTTATGCATGATTCATACTCCTTTATTTTTTGTTGTACATATCCTTTCTGTAAGATTTCCTTTACATGTAGGTAATGTTGATCTGTAACAAGATCATATAAAATTATGCTCTTCAAGTTTGACTGATGCATATTGACAGCAATAACATGCATGAGATGCACTCTTCTACTAAGTGCATCAACAAATTTATTCTCTTTTCCTTTAATATGCTTGATATCGAGGTCATATTCACTTAAAAATTCCATCCGCATTGCTTGCTTGACATTCAAGGTTGGATTTTCAAAAAGATACTTCAGGCCATTGTGGTATGTTCTTAATTCAAATCTCTTCCCCATGAGGTAATACCTCCACATCTTCAAGGTGTGGACAATGGTAGTAAGCTCCAAGTCATGTGTGGCATAGTTCCTCTCATGTTCCCTAATATTTCTAGACTCATAACCAATGACATGTCCATTTTTCATGAGGAATCCCCCAAGTCCTTCTTTACATGCATCTGTACATACCACAAAACTTTCATTTGGGTCGACAATCTTTAACACATGTGCACTAGTAAGTAATTCGTTCAATAGATTAATATTCTCTTCCCACTTAGGTGTCCATTCAAATTTAGTTCCCTTATTTTGCAAAGAAGTGATGGGATGAACAATCTTAGAGAACCCTACTATGAACCTTCTGTAGTAACTAGCTAATCCCATAAAATATCTGACTTCTGACACATTTCTGGGTGTTGTCCATCCTCTAATGGCTTCAATCTTCTCTGGATCTACTGCTATGCCCTACTATGAAATAATGTGTCCCAAGTAATGGATCTACTTTTGATAAAAAAAAGAACACATACTCAGCTTAGCATACAATTTATGTTCTCTCAGCACTTTCAATAATAGTCTTAAGTGATGTTCATGCTCCTCTTCATACTTAGAATAAACAAGTGTGTCATCCAATAACATTATGACAAAATTATCCAAATAATTTCTGAATATGCCATTCATTTAGAACATAAAGACAATTGGTGCATTGGTTAGTCCAAATGGCACCACTACAAATTCATAATGCCCATACCTAGTCCTAAAGGTTGTCTTATGAATGTCTTCTTCCTTGATCCTTACCTGATGGTATCCCGACCTCAGGTCAATCTTCGAAAATATCTTTGCTCCTCTTAGCTGATCAAAGAGGTCATCAATTCTGGGTAGAGGATACTTGTTCTTGTTGAAAGTCAATGCATATCCTCAAGGTTCCATCATTCTTTTGAAAAAAGGTACTGGTGCTCCCCAAGGTGAAACACTTGGACGTATGTACCCTTTCTTCAACAATTCCTCCAACTGCAATTGTAATTCTTTTAACTCTGGTGTGCTCATTCTATAAGGTGTTTTTGACACTGGGGAAGCTCCATGAACTAAATCGATTGAGAAAACTATCTCCCTTCTTGGTGGCAACCCTAGTATATCTTGGAATACATCCTCGAATTCTTGTAGTACCGAGAAATCTTCGAGGCTTGGCCCCTTCATATTTTTTGGCTCTTCCACATGAGCTACATACAATTGACATCCTTTTCTAAAACATCTCTTCAACTGTAAGGATGAAATATCCCTTATAGATATGGGTCTTGGAACTCCTTTCACAGTGCTATGTTTTACATCTCCATCAAGACATGTAAATGTCTTTCAATGACAATCTAGGACAACATGATGCTTGTCCAACCAATCCATTCCAATTAGAATATCATAAGACCCCAAGGGTATGATATTCATATCAACACTATTATTCACACCATTAAGACATATGGAACAACTTCTGACCATTTCACGGATTCTCCTTTTGGTTCCAGTGGCTAACTGAACCAAACTTGATTTTCCATTCTTACTTTTCTCCAAATGTAATCTATCCACTATTTTAGGATCAATGTAACAATGGCTTGCTCCCAAATCAATTAAAATAACAACATTCTGGTTTATTATCTTACCTTCAACCTCGATCATATTGGACTAGTACTTTGCTTGTCGATCATATAAAGCTGCATAGATTCTTCCCATATCTTCGACTGTTGTAGCTTCTTGGACATTGTGCACAGTCTTCACTATGTCCTTTCTGTGTGGGCAATCCTTGTACATGTGATATTCTTTGCATCCCCAACATTGGATAGGTGGTCTTCCCCTTTTCCCCAAGGAGTCTTCTTTCTTGGATTCACCCTTAGCATACTAATATTGATGATTTCTATTAGTCTCATTCGTATTGAAGGGAGGTTTGAATCCTTTCCTCCTCTAATCAGACTTCTCCTTCTTCTTATCCTTCCAAGATTTCTGCAGGGATTCTCTTCCCCGACCTTGCTCATACAGGTATTTATCCTTCCTGATGGCCTCAGTCAAGGTCTTGGGCTCATCATACCTAATATTTTGTTTATAAAAGGCAGGTAGTTCACTTAGAAATCATTTTATTTTCACCTTCTCATCATCAATGAACCTGACATATTTTAAGAATCCCAAGAACTTCTTCTCATATTCTGTCATAGTCATGCTTCCTAGTCTGAGTTCAAAGAACTCCTGCATTTTCTTGTCATATAAATTCTCTGAGAGGTACTCCTTCTGGAAGTACTTCTTGAACTACTTCCAGGTGATCCTATTCTCATTAATATGTTCAACTTGCTTCAGTTGATCCCACCACATTGCAACTTTCCCATGTAAATGGTAGGTGGCAATTCAGGCTTCTAGATTTGATGAATAGTTATGCAATTGAAAATACCTCATGAGTCCAAGAAACCATGCTTCAACATCATATTCCTTTTATTTTTCACCATCAAAGGAGGGTGGCTTAAGCTTCCTCGGATATCCTTGCAAGCTGTACACTTCATGTCTCCTTCTTTGATGCCTAACGGGAGACACCTCTAGATTGCTTATGTAATATTCTGATGCATAAAAATTTATTTTTGAGTAAGGAGGTGAGTGGTGTCTATTAGTTCTGCTGACACTTCCTGAATAACCAACTTTTCCACGATTCTCTCTTCTTTCATGAAACCTACCTTCTTCCTCTTGTTTTGAGTTTGATCCCTTCTTCGTTTGCCTATGAAACTGATTTAAGATCTGCAACACTCCAAAATTTATCTAACTTTTCTCTCTCATCATTCTCTCATTGTCTTCTTTGTAGCTCTACACTTCTATTTCCAGGCTTCTTACAGTTTCTATTAATGTTTCTTGCTCTCCTCTGCCCTTGCGTCCATTGGACTTTGTCTATGCATTACCAACTTTGGTATTCTGGCCTTCGAAATCTTTATCATGGTTTGACACTCCATCTCCTTATTCCATTTATTCAATACACATTCTCAGATGATGTGTTTAAACCCCTTAATTATGAAAAATGTGCAAGCGACCATTCTGTTAGAATTAAGCATATGATAAACAAAATTTTCCAAACCATGTTACAGGTCCCTTTTCTTCCCAATTCATGAAGAACATATATGTATCAATATGCACCATATAACACTTCCATGTTATCCCTTAGCCGATACAAAATTTAATTTTGCACAGAAACTCCCTTCAAACCACTTCCCCAAGTGACCACGACTCAAAACCATGGCCAAATCCTTCTTGGCACTTTCTGTGTTAGAAAATTACTATATCGTAGATCGTGTGGTTGAAAATCAATCAAGGGATAAGATCAAAGGTCAAAATTAATTGCGTCTTGACAACGTGCTCGCTCTTTATCAGAGAGCTCTATCCCCACAATCTGAAAAGTGCTCACCCAAATCTCCTTTAAATTGGGGTCGTTGATCCCTTATCCCGACGAGATCAACGATGATGGAAAATAGAGGGATGAAAACTAGCACGTCCACTAATTTTTCCTCCTCTCCCTACAATGTTCCCGTACCATCAATTTTCCATTCACAGATCAACGACTATCTGTGGGTCCTTATTCCTTAGTGCCATTTCAATCTCACACTGACAGGCGCTAGCTCCTTCCTCGCCTATGAACTTGGGCTTTGACCCAAGGCTTACCCTCCTGGTGGTTCACAACTTTAGAATCTTCAGCCAGGACCATATCAACAGTTGTGAATCTCTTCAGCTCTTCAGAGCTTCAGGGGTTTCCCCTTCATCTAATGTAATATTCTCCTATAGGGAAATCTGCACCATCGATTTCAAATTAGACGTAATTTGTACTGTTGATCTACTCTATCGACAATCGACAATCGGTGATTGATGAATTCTATTTCCAAATGAAAGTTTTCATCAAAGTCTGTCAATCCCCGACCATTGGTCATCGACGATCAAAGATTTTCTTTGGCCGATTTTCAACACTTCACCAATTTGTTGATCCCTGAACATCGACCGTCAATGACTTTCCTTAGCGAACCAAGTTCATTTCACAAATCTTGTCGATCCCCGACCATCGACAATCAGCCTTATCCTTGCTAACATGGAAACTATGCTGACATGGCATGACACGTCATCATCTCCTTCCTCCTTCATCCATCGACATTTTCTCTTGGAAAATGTTTGAACCTGGAACTAATTCACTCAACACCCGATCATCGACCATCAACGGTCAGAGATTTTCTTTGATCAATCTTCAACCCTTCACCCAATTTGCTGAAGTGCTTACCTTGTCCTTCCACTACTTGATCCAACAGTTGAGAAAGGTCCCGAAGGGATCCTAAATCGACATTTTGCATGCCTTCGTGACTTCAGGCTTTGTCACCTTTCACTTGTAGAGACTTGAAAACCCCTGGAGTACCAAGTCTCCAGACTACAAGATCTACTACCACGTGTCTTCTAGAATCAATGGTCAACAAACTTCGGGAGATTTCACATAAACACACTCCATTCCTCCTAGATGTCGAACTTTTGAACTAGCCGATTTCCAGACACGTGTCTCCACTAAAGGATGGTCCGTATTAACTCCAAACTTTAGAAGATTTTCTTGCATGCAACATGAGAGCTCTCTTCTCCTGGAGTGTCGATCCTCAAAACTGCCGCGAGATCTATGACTCACATTCACTCACGGGTAGATCTGATGGTTGAGACTTAAACCTACTCAACCTTTTTCTTCGCCTTCATCAGATGACCCTTGTTCACCTTCCCTTTGATCCAACGATCCTAGATCTCTCTTGATCCCACAGTGGCGATCGCTCCCAAATTCAAAAGGGATGGTTATGATCCTTCGAACTCTTACAAAGGATCTCTGACGTTCTAGCTCCTGCATAGATTCTACAATTCCACCCCTCCTGAGATTTTAGACTTCAAGGTCTGAATTTGATCTCAACCATGAGACTATGACCAAAAGACTCGACCCATAGTAGCCTGATGTTTCAACCAGAATCTCTAATACCAATTTGTAACATACCCTACCACCCACATGCTGGGGTATGCCACCTTCAAGCCCACCCCTGGAGTTCTTTCTCTTCCAAAACCTTGTTTTTAAATTAATAAGGATGCATAAAAGAAAATATCTAATGACATGCACAACAATAAACAAAAAACATGCATATTCTAAAGATTCAATTAAACGATAAATAAATACACAGAAAAATACATTCATATATAGGTAAATAATACCACAAGAAAGAGCACTTATCTTTATAAAATATGACACCAACTGGATGCAGACCAAGGACGTTCCACCCAACCATAGACACTATTGTTCCAAATCTCAACAATAGTGTCACCCCCGATCCAGGGCTATGAACCCACAAGGATAGTTCCAGAGTGTTACTTAGCTTCCCAAACCAGTAAAAACTCAAGATCTCACAGGATTTCCCAGTACTCACAACAATCCAAGTACCCAAATCTCTTCTACCTAGCCTTCACCACCCAAGAGAATGGACCTCCACCCTTCTTTGCCACGCAGTCCCTCATGCAGTCCTTATCCTTCTAGGCCTCTAGCACAATTGGTCCAAAATCTCAATGATGGAACTCTCATGACCCACAACTGTGAACAAAGATGGACACATTCCAACGCTTCTCAGACATGTAGGCCTCAAGTCATGGATGTATTACACCAATGATCACTATAGCCAACAATTCCATGGCTACTCTTTGACAATTTGTTTCCCTTTCCCAAGCCAATATGTAGATGAGGATGGATCAATGAGTGATAGGTAAGGACGGAGTGAATGAACGAGTGAGAAAATGAATGAACACATAAGAGAATGAAGGAGCGAAAGAGAAAATGATCGAACGAGCCATCAACCAACCCCCCAAAAGACCAGGGGTGGGTTTAATTATTTCGTGGGGAATCAAGAACCTCCTAGCCTCCCCTAAGAAGCTCATGTAATTGATCCACTCCCTTAGACAAAAAGGGTAATTAAAACAGGAAATAACATTTAGCCCCTCAATCCCCTCTCTTGTGGAGTCATAGCCCCCTATAACTCTAGTCCTTGTCCGTCTAGCAACCAATGATGTGTGTATTATTAATAATGATCAAAACATTACATTTCTTAGGTACACTGGACTCTTTTAATTGTTTGGGCCCTATGGCCTCTTGAAAATTAAAAAAATACATTATTTAATATGGGGCTCAAAACCTGGAGTGTTACAGATAGTACGATAGACAAGAATATCACCTCATGGTGTTGTTTTAGTTTGGGATCAATGGTGATATCCTAGTTCATAAAGAAGCATACATTTGTGGCACTTATCTCAACATAGGTAGAATATATGGTAGCTAGTACAACAAGTTGTGAGGCCATTTGGATTCACAAGCTATTTGTAGGTTTATTTGATCAAGAGTTGGATCCCACAATGATATACTGTGATAATCAGATTTGTATCAAACTCTTTGAGAATCTAGTATTTCATGACAGGTCTAACTTAGCACATAAATATCATGTATCACTTCATTTGAGACAAGATTCATAAAGGAGAAGTGAAGCTCCAATACGTACCCACAAATCAATAGGTTATAGATATTCTGACCAATCCCTTAGAAAAACGGAAGTTTGAAGCATTCAAGGATAAACTTGGATTGGTGCAGAAGTCATTCCTTGCTAAGAGGGACTGTTGATGTTTGTAGCTTGGACAAGAACTTCCACACATATTTTCTGTCAAAGATGCATGAAGTCATCCAAGTCAAATTTGTTTTTTAATTCACTTTTTTTATAAAGTGAAAGTCTTTTAATTCACCGTTGAGTCTAATAAAGTTAATTTTTAATTCATTGGTGATTTAGACTAATCTCAACTGTAGATATCAAACTGAGATTAGGTTTTTGGTAGATTAGGTTTTCAACTAAAGTATAAAGGAAATTCAAGGTAGATGGTAAAGACACTTTTTTACACAAAGAGAAGAATCAAGAGATCAAAGAGGTATCATTTGAGAAGATTCATAGCACATGAGAGGAGCCAAGGTAAAATCAAATCGAACAATGTCATGCAATTGTTCAACATAGTATAGATATGAGGTCCAATAGAAAGATCTAGTGCAGAACTGAGAGTCTAGTGGGTAGATCTAGTGTATATCTGAGTGTCCAACATGCATATCTAGTGCAGATCCGAGTGTCCAATATGCATATCTAGTGAAAATATGAGTTACCAATAGGAAAATATAGCAAATTTGAGTGACCAATAAGAAAATCTAGCAAATCTGAGTGACCAATAGATAGATCTAGTGCAGATCTAAGTGTTCAATGGGAAGATCTATCAAATATGGGTGACCAATAGGTAGATATACTACAGATATGAGTGTCCAACTGGTTGAAAACCCCAGTTTTGAGGTGTCCTTGTAATTTTTTATCATTAATGATAAATTGATTTGAAGGACATAATTTCTTGTGTACTTGAAAAGTTAATTTTCTTTCACTATTTATATTTTCCAGCCATTTGTGTGATTGATACATGTTCAGTTTTTTTATTTATGTTATTGAGTAAATTCAAGATCTTATTTGTTTAATAAAGAAGCATAGGAAAATAGTGACCTAGAGTTTGGAAAATTTCACATAAAGTGGATGATGCACTCAACAGAAGGGTGCATGAAATGCATGCTACAACAATTAGTATGTGCAAGAAAAATTTAAAAGAAATAATTTTAGAGGTTGTAACAATAGAACAACATTATGCATAAGTTAAAAAAATATTTCAATAAAATAATGTACAACAAAAATATAAATATTACAAGATGGAAGAAGATGAAATCCTCTTGTTCAGGGACAAAGTTTATGTTCCTAACACTTAGGAATTGAGAAATATGGTGCTGAAATAGATGCACAATGCACCTTATGTTGGACATCCAAGGTACTAGAAGTTAATTACAATAGTAAAAATCCAATATTTTTGGCCGAGAATGAAGAAAGATGTGGGGTAATATCATGAAGGTGGGTAAATCTTTCGTGAGAATGAGGGTGGAAAAATTGTTAGAATCCATTTTTCGGCCGAAGTTTTCATTTTTTCGACCGAAAAAATACATCTTTTGGCCGAAAATGTACATATTTTGGTTGAAAAGGTTTTTGTTTGAAACCTTGAACTTCAAATAGAACAATGAAAGAGAAACATCCTCGACTTTTGTGCAATAAAAAACGACAACCAATTTTTTCTCTGACAACACAGAGTTCAGCCAAAAATATTTTTCGGCTGAAATGTTTTTCGACCGAAAAACTAATTTATATATATCTAACCTTTCGTTCCACTGTTACTTTACAAACATTCAAATTGAATGCTGGTAGTTGGTGAACACTGGCGGTTGGTGAATGTTGGCATTGGTAGTTGGTGAACGTTGGTTTTGTTGGAAAATCTGGGCATAGGGCATAGGCATTAGGGCCAAGTAAATATGGTTTATGTTTGTAATTTTATTTTATTTTATTTATTTGTTTTTTTGTTATAGTTTTATTTTATTTTTTATTTTGGTTGGACTCTACACAGAGTCAACTCTATCCGAATGGAGTGCACATTGTGTTGTACAATACCTTCCATCCCCATTTTTTTTATTTTTTTTGTTTCAATTTTTATATTGAACTTTTTATAATCGTCAAACATGTACATTTTTACTTTACAGACATTCAAAGTGAACGCTGGTGGTTGGTGCTATTGGTGAACGTTGGTGTTGTTGGAAAATCCAGGCGTAGGGCATAGGCATCAAGGTCAGGTAAATCTCGTTTCTGTTTGTGATTTTTTTTTTTAATTTTTATTTTGTTACAGTTTTTTTATTATTTTGGTTGGACTCTACACAGAGTCCATATGGACTCTGTCCATTTGCACAGAGTGCCCAAAGTGTTGTACAATACCGTCCATCCCCAGATGTTTTTTATTTTTATTTTCAATTTATATATTGAACTTTTTATAATTGTCAAACATGTACATTTAGACTCTTAGTTAAGTAGTTAGTGTTTTATTAGCTAATGTAATTAAAATTTTGAAATCTATCTAAAGTTAGTGTCAAATGTACTTGTTAAGTTTCTACTTATGTTGCGTATATGTTGTGTTTGAGTTATGGAGGGTCTTTTTTTTTAGTATAATAATTGCTAAATCACTAGATTTATTTGTAAAATGTAAATTTAGAATGAACTACTTAGTGTTTTAGTTTTTGTTGACCTTTACTTCAAGTATATAAATAAAATGCAGAGATTAAAGTTGTTCAACTGGTGATGCATAACATAATTTCTACACCCATACTTTACTAACAACAATTTTTATTTTTTTAATTGTAACTAGGAAATTTAATATCAATAAAAAAGACTACATGAAAGCTATAGAGCACGTACATCAAGGTATGTTTCAAAAGTGACATATAATAACTAAATAACAGACTATGTACTAGCATATAACAATGCCTAATTATATCCAAAGGAAAAAATTCCCAACACTTTTGAGTGGTATATATTCTACAAGATACACCTAGTATAATAAGAACTTAGCAAAATGTATGTCGACTGTCCACTTCTTCCATTATTTCTTTGACTGGGTCCAACTATGTTTTTTTTTATTTCCATGTTGTCTACAAGTTGATGCACAGTCTCATCTTCCTATGATCCCCCATAGTTTGAATTTTCAAACTACACCTAATTCACAGCCTCGAATGGGTCTCCATTGCTCATTTTGATAACTAGATTCCAAAGCATATTATATTCAACCTCTATAATGATTGTTTGCCTCTTATGTTGGAAAAGAGTGCTCATAATTATTAAAACTTGAGTGATTGTATATTGTTCATTTTCATGAATTTTGGTTGGAGATGAAAATTTTGATTTTTTGTTTCCCTGAATGGTCTCTTCATGATTTCATAACACCCTTCTAATCTCCTTCAACTACCTATAATGAATAATAAGTAAATTAAAATTAGGGAATTCTTATCACTTGAAAGTAATCTAATCATTGAGCTACACAAATACATTGCAAATCCCTTTGTTCCAATGAAGATATCAAATAGTGCACCAATACTCCAAGCCAAAGGGTCTTGGAAAAATTCATAGAGTGGAAAGAGGGAAATACTCTACCCAAAGAGAGAACAAATAAATCAAAAGAACTTGGAGTGTACTTATAAAACAATACCTTTGAAATGTTAGGACTTTCACTATTTCTATCGGAAAATGCATGGATGAGCTTTAACCTAGGATTTTAATATTACATGACAAATTTATAAATTGAAATGTTGTCTTGAAATGGAATTCATGGATGATATAATCATTGTTACCTATGTTCTGCTTCAAATCTTTGTCCATATTCAGATTCTTGTACATGAACATATTACGAACAATGAATAAGACCAAACCAGGTTTTAACATCCATGCAAATGATATTTTTATATGAGATATCGGGGGACGATTGTTGACTCTGTGCAGATTCCATAACATGGACTCTGCGTAGATTCCATAACATGGACTCTGCGCAGAGTCCATCTAGACTCTGTGCATAGTTGAGATGGACTCCGTGCCATTCACAAAGAGTGCCATATGGTCTTTTTCCAATTGAAAACACTCTTGGAACTATAATAGAAAACACTCCTGGAACTATTTCTTTAAAAATTCATTAAACATAATAAATAAAAAATATAATCAAGTATTCAATTGGATAAGATTATAAAAACTATGAGAAACGTTTTTCACCCATAAGAAACTTGGACAATCCTAAAGACCTTGAAATCTTTTCAAGTTATTATCTTATATGATAAATCTTGAAGTGCATGCCTTTGTGGTTCTAGAAGCTTCTCTTTACTCCTTCCTAAACTAGTGGATGCTCTTCTATGTGCATGCAAATTCCAAGAGGCTTTGAATTACTAAAAATATGTACAAAATCTTCCAAGAGAACTAGAACAAACCTTCCTATGTTATTCCTTGTCATGATCATTTTGTCTTGTGTAAACATTGTTTCACTATACTTAGACCTGCCTAGCTTGGTTGTCTTGGCACACTATTAAAATTTCATCTTCTCTCGTAATTAGGTTTCTTGGTTTTGATTCCATTTAATCCTTAGCAATATCTTGACTAATTTTTACACACACATACATATATCAATTCAATATTACAATGGAAAAAAACATACATGCACAACAATTTCCCCAAATTACTACGACAAATATTTAACAACATGAATATTTTACACAATGATTTTGATCCAATTATACAATTAATCATTCAAACACACAATTCTCTAATTATTAGATTGTTGCATAGAAGAAAATATCAAAATACTTATAAAAGTCTTCTACATATATATAATTATAATTCCTTCTAGTTATGCCATCTTTTTGATACTCATAATGCTAATTCCATACATTTGGCATGGTTTTCTCTTAATTCACATAATAGATGCTAAATTATGGACTATATAGCATGAGTTGATGGATGACGCAACCTTAGAAATCTACACATAACTCTTAGACAACCAAGGATATATATCTTGAACATAATCATTCACCAATTTATGCTCATAACATTTACTCAAACGGAAAATAAAATAATTAATTCTTGTAAATTAAATATTTAAGATAAAAATACTTAGTTGTTATAGCACTAAAGGGAATATCTCCATAGGATCATTTTTCTTCCCAACCATAGGCACCAGCTCGTGTGTGTGCCACCACCAAGATGGGAATGAAGCAACAAGGGTGAATATGTTAGTTTGAGCACTCCCACATAACCCAAACCCGATTTAAAATATAATTGGGATTCCCTCTTTGAAGGATATATCTCTGAAAAACTCAACCCATAACACTGGACAAGTAAGGAAAAGTATCTAATATGCTAGATTAGTATGTTTCTTAAACCTATAAAGACATGTTTTTTTTAATATTATTTTTATCTTCATTGAATAACTCCTTAGTGAATAAACATAGGTAAAATAATAGCCCATTTATAAATGATCATATCCTTATCATAGACTTGGTGATTTGTGCCTCAATCCTCATGACTGAAAAAAACTAACTCTTCAAGCCTCACTTATTAGACTTGGCTAGCTAAGACAAACTGAAAAATGCCATCATTAAGTGCCTAAACTCCATCATGCTCAACCAAGCTTGAATCTTCCACCTAGAAAATCACTATACTATAATCAATAGCCATACTTAACCTTAGACCTCTATGTATCTAGTTAAGGTGTTTGATCCATCTAACTTCAACGTGACTTTTTCAAGGGCATATCACATTCTAGATTTACCAAACAAATCGATCGTAGATCTCTTTAAGTCCAAACTTGGGATAGGCTTGTAGACATGGATGAAGAGTATGGGGAGAGGAGGTATCATAGTAGTTAACGTTTTTTTCTCATTCAAGAAAAAATTATATGACTTGAATATGTCATTTTGCTCCCTTCTAATTCAAAATGTTATTAGCCCCACATTCATTGGGTTTTTGGCTTCACTTTGAGTATATTGAGCATATTAGTTAGTTGCTAATATATGTCTATGCATTTAAGTTATCTCATTCAAGCCACCCCATACTTATCAGAATACAATAAAAGCATTAGATATCATTTTCTTCAATATATGCCTATGCTTTCAAGTTTTTAAAAATATATAAAGTATTTTTTCGTTTACTTGTTGTTTTCTTCGATTTATACTTTTATGCCTTGAAGTTACATTATAACTTCTTTTTTTTAATTTGTTGTTTTCTTCAATATAATATTATGCCTTGAAGTTGTTATTTGGTTTAGGCCACCCCATACTTGTGAGAATAAAATCACAAATTTATTTGTAGCTTTCTTTAATATATGCCTATGCCTTGAACTTGTTTATACCTTATGTTTTCATTTTTTTGGATTTTGAAAGGATGGATCGAGGTGAGTTGTTAGGACGTGAGTCTCCAAATCTGCCTCGCAAATGCTCGAGGCTATCCAATGAAGGAATAAGAGGGAACCCTAGTTCGACAGAGACACCTAGGCCATTAGAGACCCCTATTTCAGCAAGGTATCATAGTCAAGTAGGGGCAATTAGTGACAGAAGGCAGTCTAGTGGAAAGAGGATATTATCAAATGAATCAGTCAATAGAGCATTAGGACAGAGTGCTTGAGATATACTTGGGGATTAAACCTATTTAAATAGGTTGAAAATAAATACCCCCACTCCATAGAATGTAGAGACCCCATCACATCAACAACATATGTTTGGTAAATTTCTTCTATTTTTGTATTTTTATTTTATTTTTTTGTGTCTATTTTTTATATTTTTTTATGTGTTTTTGTTCAATGTTGTGAATATTTTCAATTGTTTCTTTGCGTAGAGGATCATTTTTATCAGGGGTTTGATAATGAAAGATAGAGTGGAAATAAGGCAGAGTCCAATGTTCATGCAAATAGTGAAGGTGGATCAAGGTAACATTATCAAGAAAGTGAAGATTACACCCCTACAACCACCTGTCCATCAAATGTTGATGAATAGCTTCCTCGGTAAGGAAATTTTGAAGCAATGATGCTCCAATGATGTGCATCCCATCATGCTAAGCTTGAGGATGATCTTAGGCATATGGCTCTCACTGTAGAGAGAAATCAAATCTTGGAGACCATTTTGCATTCTTTTAAAAACTTTATTAATATATATCGCAACCTTGGGCCAGCGTCTGATACCTTCATATATTTTTTGACGAGAAAAAATTCAGAGGTAATGGGCCCTGATAAATGGAAAGTAGCACAAAACTAAGTTTCAAAAGAGGAGGCAATTTCAATGTTTAATTTCAAGGAAGGTCCAAAGAGACCGATGTTGAAGGTGCGATATTTCAAGCACCCAAACATTACATGACATATTTATAATAGATTCTTGGCAACATATGGGAGGTTTCCATGGAATGGCGAGGTACCAATTTACTTTGCTATACTTTTCTATGCAGAGTTTTTTTTTGCGCATGCACCCCGATTATACCAGCCTACCATCTCGATATTATGGGGTTGGTAAAGGTTGAACATATGATTGAAAAGGGGCATATTGAGATGCATCATTTACGAGGCCTCCGCCGCCTTTGGTATCTCACCCAACAGGGGCATTTTCTTCACATACAGAAATGCAAGCCACATCACAAGTTGGAAAGGAGGTGAGGACTGCAATCATAAAAAATTTAGAATCCATTTTGTATGGTATTAACATTGGTTTGAACTGACAGAGGGTGCACTCCACTACTTAGGAGAGTTATGTTGACACTATAAATGAGGATATATATTCCATGAGTGTAGAAGCGTTACATGATTATGCAAAAAAAATTCACAGTGGATGGAAATAGTTAGTTAGGAATGAGGAATCAGGCATTGGACCAGTATGTGTTTTAGTTTGTAAATTTTTCATACATTCACAGATAGTTTTCTTGTTATTAGATCTAGATACATATCATTGCATTGTTACAAATAATTGATGTGTTACATGTTTATTAATCACAGTTTTTTCAAATGTTAAATGATTCCTCATTAAATAAGGGACTTGATTCATCGTCTTTAAATTTGGATGAAATGAATCATGCATGCTTTTAAAAATATCCATATCTAGAAACTTTAGTTGTATAATTTCCACACCTTGTTGAATAATCAATCCAATAAATTTATATCTCGCCATTAATGTGAACACATTTCTCTAAAATTCAAAGTTGCTTTGTTCACAGATTCCCTTTCCATGTCCCAACACATTTATAGGTTTATCTCAGTTTTCATCGCAAATGTTGGGTTCATTTCAAGAGGGGGATGATATTGAGGTTGGCACATCATAGGTATTGCATTTTTTGAAGTTTAAAACTATGATTTCAAGTGTCAATCATTTAATTTAAATTCACCATAGGTTATGTTCATATTCATAAATATAAATGGAGAGATAGAAAAAAAAGTATTGGTGGAAACTCAATTTATATTTTGTTATTTTTTGTTATTATTATTTTGGAGTTGGAATGCCACATAAGGGTTCCCACATTACAAGGAAACATCTATGTCACATTGAATTGAATAACACCTCCTTACACAATAATCAATTTTTTAACTAAGCAAATTTTATGTAAATGAATAATAAAATGAATTATGTATTTGACTATGAATTATGCATGAAATCCCCCCTTGAGTACCACCAATGGAACATAAGGAAATAAGTTATTGGACCAAGACATGTAGAGACATGAAATTCCCCCTTAAGGACCACTAATGGGTCACCAATGGGTCATTTCAAGTGACAACGTTTTCCTTGAATAATAGTGATGAGCCATCCTTCATTTGTGGATAATAGAAAATGATGATTCTTAAGGGAAAATTAAAAAAAGATCGAAACTGTTACAATAATAATAATATAATCATATACGTGTACTTGATGCAAAATGAAAAATTATAGAATGTCAAGTTTGTTTAAAAAAATCGTAATGGTATGCCATATTCAATTATTCGTTCATGATCAACTTTTGACATTTTCCATTTTCTAATTTTTATCTTTTCCTTGATTGAACCTCTATTAACTTTATGTGCGCTACACATACCAAATGACTATATTGAAAACTTATAAAATCCAACTGATAGTCTTGAAAGTGAACATGACTATCAGTTTGGTGGGTTTCTTGAAAAAATAGCCTTTTAATACAATGGATCCTCTTTCATATATAAAACCGTTATCATCAAAATATTCTAATAATTTCATCTTTCCTTGTGTGCATCACATCAAATAATATTTAGTGTTTTCATCATTTTATACAGGTGTAACCACAACAAAGACATCTCCTACAAATAACTCATCATGTTCCAACAAGTAGTTCTCGTTAGATCAACACACATGCACACAATTGTACTATATGTACATTTTATATATCTAGATAGTACATGCAAATATAAACTACTTAAGCATAACAAATATGTTTTAACAAATGAAACATAAATTTTACCTTCTCTAACAAGATCAAAAACTCTATTGCTATCAATTTACACTATATTTTCATTTGATTCAATGTCCTCTAGATTGCAAGTGGCATTCCCCCCTTTGTATTAATTTCAATGTGTCTCCAAGATTTAACATATTTCTCAGTTTCATTTTCACAAATTTATGTGGATTCTGTGTCCTCTATGCAAACTGAACAAAAGAAATATTTATTTCTTTCGTCAAATGCAAACACATTTTGGAAGGGTTTTGTTTTAATTGATTGCAATTTTCAAGTCCCATATATTGTACTAGCCTCATGTGGTGATCTATATACATCTTGGATGCCAATATGCCAAAACAACCTACACACGGTTCAATAATAATTTATTTACATAGAGATATGAAATGTCAATATAATAAACACGTTAAAGACATGAACTTATTAACTTTCTCTACTGAACATGATTGAAAATCATATTTTTGAATGAGAATAAAAATATCACATGTGTGTACAACACATATATACACACACCTATGCACATCCTTTGACAAATTATTTTCATGGCTTAGTTCCCGTTTTCACCATTCAACAACTTGATAAGCTGATTCAAATTGATTGACATGAGGGTTCATCTGATACCTTCAAAGTGCTCGTTTTACACATTCCCCTGCACCGTCATGCTCTCCTTTTCCATGACTAGTCTCAAATAAATTCCAACATTGTGTAATGTTTGATTTCTTGTGAAGATGACACAACCAATAGAATGATCATGAAGATTTGAATTGAACTGCACATCCATCTGACCATATCCAATGTCGATCAGATCCTATCTCGCGGTTTTTCAATGAATCATAAAATTTATCAAAGCAATGTTGTACATAATGTGTATCGTGTGTCTGATCATCACTTATATAAAAGTGATATTATTTAATAACACACCAATTGTCATCAGTGATTTCTATGTTATAAAAAATTTGTTGAGAATGTCTATATAGAATATGGAAAAATATAGAGCCTTGATTAGAATGATAATATTCACTTTGTATTTATTTTTGTGCAGCAAATGTGTAATTCTCTGCAAAATCAACTACAAATAAAATAGTCCCTGGTAGAAACACTTCACGAGATTTTTTGAATTGTAGTTCTTTCTATCGATATCTATGTGAATGCTTGGTGTATTCATAATTTTCTTTATCAAACTTATTCAAAAACTCTATCACAAAGATTTTATCCACTTTCAAATCAATCCTTTTGGAAACAACATTTGAAGAACTTGTAGTAGTGCTACTAATATATTCATATATCTTCCAATTGATTGTTATATCAGACAAAGATTGATCATTTATATCAACAGGATACTTGGAGTGAAATAAAATTAGATTTTCACAACGATCGCATTTTTTTCCACCAACACATTTTTTTTGGTAAAATAATTCATCACCTTCTCTTTCACATAGAATTTGGGATATAAAACCATGGATTGTGGAAGGAGGTGAACTTTCCCTGAGATTTTTACCAAAATCAAGAAAAGTGTCATAATATAAATCAAATTCCACATGATAACGACAACAACAAGTGTCACGAACAATGATGGGTCTAACAAACCATGATTTTTGTTGCACAAATGTATTGATGGACATTTTAACTTCTTTGCACTTTTCTTTGAACTTGTTGAACAATTATATTTGTGTCATGGGAAATATATGTTTTGCATGTTCTTCAAATTCACCTCATGCTATTCTTCGTCGCAACACATCCCTTGTATGTGGTGAAACACAAGATTTTTTCAACCAATAATTACATGCCAATTCTTTAACATTTTCTACAAGTCTATATTTGTAGGGTTGTCTAGAAATAATTGTCCAACAAGTAATTTCATCATTTGCATCTATTTGCAATCAAAATTGTCTATGCTTGTACAATTTTTTTCTTGAAGTTCCCATCACTTTTTCCATGTGTTGTGTCAAAAAATCTTTTATATTGCTAGATGGAACAATTGTTGTTTGTATTACTCTACATGCAACATTGACATCTTTGTTTTGAGATTTTCCAAAATATTTTAATGTGCTAGTTATATTCTCAAAGACATTATTTTTCACCTTTGTTTATTTTGTCGACTTTTGAATACCCAATAATGATGTATCTTCTTTTAATTTTTTTGATCTTATTAGACCTCTCAAAATTTGATCTTGTGTTGCTATGGATTCATCTTTGAAAAAATTATTGTAGATATTCTTAACACAATATATTATAATATGGCCTGGTTTTTTCTCCCCAAATTTGTAAGTATCAACATTTTTTAACATTTTGTCATCAATATTGATATCTCCTACATATTTCAATTTGACTTATATTAAAAAACTAAACCATATCATAAATTAATTAAACTCTACAAGTGTTTGAATCTTGTATTATCTAAATTTATGTACATACTTGTAGGTGATTAGAATTCTGCTTCAATTTCGGTTTCAACGACTTCATCGATGTTATCAAGAAAATCTATTTTTGTTATTTGAAAAATATTAAATTCAAATTACAATCAATTATATTAAAAAATAATTTAAATTTGAATTCTAAACTTAATTTAGACATTATTTATGCATACCTGGTTGGACTTCTTCTTGTTGAGAATCAAGATGCAAATCTCTATTTACATCATCATTATTTTTTCCTTCAATATTTTCATGTTCTCGTTTCTTTCTCCAATAACGCTCTTTCACTCATTCGTTATGATGAGTTTCATTTCAAGTGCGATCATATTTTATCTTGCGCAAAATTTTGTTGACCATGATTATTCAATTTGTAAAGGTTTTTAAAAAAATTCAACATTTTATAACACGAAATAAAATTTCAAACCTCAAATATTATAACTCAAAAACACTTTTTTTAAAAGAAATTAAAAAATGGATTTTATAATCATATTGTAAAAGATTGCTTAATAAACCAAAATTATTTTAAAAGAAATTGTGCATAAAAAATAGATTTTAAAGAAAATTTAAAAAAACCTTTGATCTTCAAAAAATTTGGTTTCAAAAAAACTTCATTGTGACAAAAAATATTCAAAAATAATATCAAGAATTTGATAGGAGTTGTTTAAAAAAACTTACTTTCAAAAAAATTCTCTTTGATATAGTAAGGAGTTTCTTATATTAAAGTGTCCACCTTGAAAATAATGTTCAAGAAAGCCTCCACCTTGAAAATAGTTTTCAAGAAAGCCTTCAATATATAAATTGTTGCTCCAATAAAAACAACAAAAACCTTGTTTCAAACATCAAAAACGTTGCTCCAAACTTCTCTTTAGTGGCTCCACATAATCGAAAATATGAACCAAGGGAATGGTTTGTTCAAAACAAGTTCGGTCAAAAGCATATTTATATGATTTTGTGCCAAATTATATGCCAAACGATGTGTCCCTTCGTATCTTTTCAGCCGATGGAATTTTGATACACGCTTTTCAGCCGAAAAGATTAATTTTCAACCGAAACGAGTACTTTTTGGCCGAAATATTGGAATTCTGTTTATTTATAATGACTTCCATTAAGAACAATCTTTCGTCCGAAAACCCGCAACAGGGATAGTTTATAGAAAACTCCCAAATCTCTCCATCTTACTTCAACTTTGGAGGGAGAAGACTCCTGCAAATACAAAGAATTTAGTTTCAAAACTAATAACGACATTTTTAGAAATGAATCTACTTTCAATTGATATAATTCATATTCATTTTCATTTTTTTTAGCTAATTTTAATTAATTTTTCAAAAATATCACTGCATAATATTTTTAGGTGACACTAAGGTTCAGTAAAATGAAAAATCCATATTTGTAAAAATACGAAGTGGAAAATTATGAAAAATTTATATTAATAAGCTTTAGAGTTTCCTCTTCAAAATGGTATTTTTAGATTTTACTTTTAAGTAAAAATTAAAAAAAAAAATACATGACGGGTAAAAAATGTGTTTAAAATCTGCAACCTTTTTAGATTGATCAACTTAAAAAAATGTAGGAATTATAACATTCATCTGTTGGATTCAAAACTATAGTCAACATAAAATAGAGTCTTTGTAGATTGTTGCAACATATTTCAATTTTCAGAAACAAAATTGTAATAATGGATACATTGTTGGGGAAAAACATAACTCATTATCATTCCATTGTTTTTTAAAGAACACACTATCAAACAATTGCTAAGTTGACATATTATATCTCGATAAATTTATTTTTTAAATAGTCAATAGAAAGCTAACAAAATTCTTGACAAGTTTTGTTTTTACTGTAAAGTGAAATTATAAACCAAAAAAATACTCTTCTTTACCGAAAGTTGAAGAATTTGTGATTTTGTTTTTTCTCAAAAAACAAGAAAAATAGACACCTACATTCATGATTTTACCTGACATGCAAAAGCGTTATGCAGATAAAAGTAGGACATGTAGGGAATTCAAAGTGGGAAAACATTTTTTTCTAAAATTAAAATCTAAAAGGAGCTCACTAAGATTGAGAAGTTTCCTAAAGTTGGCAGCGAGATATTGTGGGCCTTTGAAGTTTTAGAAAAGATAGACCCAATTGCATACATGCTTGCATTTCCTACATCCATGAGAATTCATAATGTATTTCATGAATATTTATAGTAGAAATATGTGCCTGATCCTAACCATGTGATTTATTGGATTGTTATCCAGGTGGAGCATGAAGGGGACTTTCGGGTGAAACTAATATGCGTCTTGGACCAAAAATTCAAAGTTCTTCTATGGAAAATTACATAGCCAGGTTCATGGAATGTTGGAAAGTGAATACTGAACATAGGAATCCAACGATATTATTACAACCATTACCCATTCATGAATGGAAATGGGAGGTAGTTACAATATATTTCATCACCAAGTTGCCAAGAACAACAAGGAAACATGATTCCATCATGGTAGTGGTGGAAAAACTTATAAAGGTTGCACATTTTATACCAGTGAAAAAAAATCACAAGGAAACCAATATTGCAGAGATTTATATGATGGAAATTGCTAGGCTATATAGTGTGCCTAAGGAAATAGTGTTCGATAGATATCCCAAGTTCACTTCTAACTTTCGGAAGGGATTGTTTAGGGGATTTGGGACTAACTTGAATTTCAATACAACATATCATCCAGAGTCAGATGAGAAAACATAAAGGATGAACCATATAGTTGAAGATATGTTGAGGAGTTTGATTATAATAATGGGTATCAAGCATCATTGAAGATGATCCCGTTTGTAGTCTTATATGGAAGGAAATGCAACATGCCAATAAGCTAGGATAACTTAGTAGACAAATCAGTTATTGGGTTAGAATTACTAAAGGAAATGGAAGAGACGATGGTAAAGATCAAGCATAATTTGAAGGTTTCACATGACATGAACAAATCCATCGACCTGGTAAAGGTTTAATGGAATTTATACAGTCCTTAAGACTCTACATGGGAGCATGAGGAGGCCATGTAGGAGGAGTACCCACAAGTTTTTGATATTTTTGAAGAAATTTGAATTTATATTTGTATATAAGTGTGCAAGGATCCATTTTGGAAGCTAGAGTTCATGGAGCCACATCACGTAGACTTCTTGTCCAACTTGTGTTGTGGCCTTGGAATGAAAGTGGTACAACCTGAGGGACTATGGTGAAAAGAAGGGGATACACTTCCTTGGGTTGTGCATGTTGAGGGGAACAAGAGATTGATGGTTGGAATTTCCGCAGTAGTTGTGAACTTGCAAAAGTATCAAGTAGCATGATGTAAAATTTTGTGTATGTATTCCAGTATGGTGTTCTACACCGAGGAAGATGCAATTTGTAGGGGAGGGGAATGTAACATACCCATTTTTTTATCCCCAATTTAGTGATGTATAATGTAAATATGATGTATCTCCTTGAGCCCGACTATATAATATGTAAACATTGTATATTATAATATTAAAATAAAATGTAACACTCACTACAGATAAACACAAACAGAGTAATTGGGGATAAGTTTCAACAAGAGAAGAGAATTTATAAAATAGGGACCAAGGGAGAAGTGTTCATATGTATTAATCCCAACCCACTTTTTTGAATTTTATTATTGTGTATAAACCTTCTACTTTCTATTTGAGTGTTCCCAAATCCAATCATTGAATACATGTAATGAGATCACCTCATTGTAATGTCCCCTTCCAATTGATCATGATGGAGGATGACTCAATATCCTATATGACTCTTGTAGGCTATAGTCAACAAGGAAAAGGGATTCAATGAGGTTTATTTGGTGTCACTAGGTTAAAATAATGAAAAATCCTAAAGTGAAATTGAAGTAGGAGCATCATCATCAACGTTCATCAAGCCGAGTGGAGGAAAAATAAACATCAAGCACTCATTCAAAATATTTTGAAACCCAAGAAGAGCACATCAATTTTATATTTTGAAAATATTGTAATTAAAGGAGAATTTAATGTCTTGAGGCTTGAGCCATTACATGAGGCCACCAAGGATTGTAATTATCTTAATTAGTTGTAGGATTGTACAAATTGAGAAGTGACTCGTATTTGGGTT
>ML777928.1:149069-162352 GCA_009831015.1 Picea engelmannii | reverse complement strand
AGATATGAAGAATAACACAAATATCCAGTGAACATTATCTTCTATTAAATAATGAAATAGGATGAAATTGTAAAACTACAGAACTGAAACACTTGCTCGAATGGTGGTAGCTATCTCTGAGAAGAGATGTGGCTGCTACATGCATCCGTCTGAGAAGAATGTATTACAATGAGGATCTAGAGGCCTTTTTGATATTACTAATGAATGCCAAAACCCTAGACATCCAAAAACCTAACCCTAGAAGGTGAAACACCAAAATTCATGTGGGCCCTATGGGTAAGTTGGTGTAATTTGGTACCTCAACTTCCAAGGGTCGTAACCTTTTCATACGACCTCCATTTCAGGCGCATGATGGCCTGTTGGAAAGGTATTTCAGAGAGCTACATATTTCATCATCAAACTCTGACTTCGTCTATATTTTGACTGTGGCGAGCCAAAAAACACTATTTAGGCCTCCAAAATGGTCCTAGAAGTACAAAAAGATGTGCTAACATGAAAAAATACAAATTAAGCCATTTGTATTAGGCAATAGGACACCAGTATCCACCTAGAGGATGTGTGGGGCTTTAGACAACCCCAACAGTGTAGAACCCACAATTACAAAGAAATACAAAAGAATGTGCTGAAAAAAAACAAACACGAAGAGCAATTTGAAATAGGTGGGTGACCACCAATATCCACTTGGATCAATCCTCCCCACTTAGGAAGCAATGGTATCAATTGCATTTATTTCCCCTATCAGGTGCGGAAACTTCTATTGTATTTGTCCCTAAGTGAGCCACTTTCCTTGGTGTAGGAGTTTCCCTGACTTGAAAAACTGATAAAGTTGGATCCGTTGTTGGTGAGTTCCCTTGACTTGTGTGTCCACTATCTAATTAGTGGATGATTGTTCCATGCAGTAAGGGTTGAGCTATGTTGGTGTTAGTTGTTCAACGATCTCGGAGGTGTCCAATAATGGGGGAAAATCTGGCTGAAGGAGGTATACATTGAATACTATATGCAGACCAAGGAAGGGTGGAGTGTTGAGCTCAAAATAATTGCTACCCATATCCTTTGTGATAGTGTAAGGCCCATAACAAAGTGGGAAAAGCTTTCGATGGGGCCCGATGAGACACTCCTTCTGCAAATGTAACTAGACTTTGTTGCCAACCTGAAACTAGTGTGGTACCATGTGTTGATCATGGTGCTACTTGTACTTAGCATTGGATTTCTGCAAAATATCTTGGACCTATTGGTGGATGTGCTAAATCTGCTCAATGAATTTGGTGACTTTGTCGATTGTAGACTGATCAAGGTAAGAGTTTGTCTATGTGGTGGCAAGAGGAAGTGAAACATCAATGGGTCCCAAGGGTTGGAATCCTAGACTCACCTTAAATGGGCTATGGTCGATGGAACTATGCAGAGCCCTGTTGTAACTTTGTTGGACATATGGGAGACTCTCGTCCCATGTATGTGGATGCTTAGAATTTTACATGCACAGGATGTGCACAATCATCCAATTGATGACCTCTGTTTGGCCATCAGTTTGGGGGTGGAAAGTAGCAGATTTTGTGAGCTTGGTGTCCAACAGAGACCAGAGACTTGACCAAAAGGTGTTAAGGAACCTATTGTCTTAGTAGGAGATGATGGTCTATGGTATCCCAAAGTAGACCCACACTCGTTTGAAGAAGATATTAGCAGTATATGCTGCTATGAAATTCTTCTTACAGGATGTGAGGATGTTCATCTTCAAAAACCGATCAATGACCACGAAAAACATAGTCATTTCCTTGCTTGGTGGACAAAAATCCAAAGATGTAATCCATTGAGATGGGTTCCCAAGGCTTCTCAAGAATAGGAAGAGGGGTGTATAAGCCTTGATTCTTGATGTCTGGCTTGGAAATGGAATAGGAAGTGCATGATCTGATATACTTGTTGACGTCTTGTCGAATTTTTGGCCAATAAAAATGTTTCTGAAGAACATCCATAGTTTTCTCCATGCCAAAATGTCCTACCACCCGACTATAGTGGGCTTCCCAAATCATCTTTGCATCTTCACTTGTAGGAAAACAGAGATGACCTAGGTGGCATAAGAGTCCATCTTGAATGTGAAAATCAGTGACAGTTGTTCTTGTACTCAAGAGTTGATAGGTGGTGGTGAAGTTCGAATCTTGCTGATAAAGTTGGGGCCACTTAGATGCTTCATGACCATAGGAATGGAGCACAATGGTGAGTGAAGCCATAGGAGGATGACTAAGGAAGTTAGTGACATGATTGGAGATACCTGTCTTATACTTTATGTTGAGATGGAACTATTGTAGGTAGGTGGACCACTTCTGATGGCGGTCATTCTGCAATTTCCCTTGTGTTTGTATGAACTATAGAGGCTTGTGATCAGTGTGTATGATCATCTCTTTCCCTAGAATGTAATGTTTCCATTGATGGAAAGCTTGTAAAAGGGAATACATTTCCTTTTCATAGGTGGGGTATTTCCAGACAGTATCGAAGAGTGTCTCACTATGGTATGCCACTGTAAGCCCATGTTGAGTGAGAACTCTACCCACAACATAGTCAGCTGCATCAATCTCAATCTCAAATGGTTTATGCAGATCGGGCAAGGAGAGTACTGGAGATGAGCACATGTGATGCTTCATATCATCGAATGCTCATTGTTTCTCCTTCCACATTTTTCTTAAGATGAGGATTTCATCCAAATATACTACCATAAAGGCGTTGGTGAAGGGTCTCAATACATCATCCATCAACCTCATGAAAGTGCTTGGTGCATTTGTTAAGACAAAGGGCATGACTAGTCATTCGTAGAGACCTTCTTTAGACTTAAAGTTTGTCTTCCATACATCAGTTGGTTTGATGGGAACCTGGTGGTAGCCAGACTTCAAGTCAATCTTGCTGAAGAAATTTTCTCCCTTGAGTTGGTCAAGAAGGTCATCAATCCTGGGAATGGGGTAGCGGTTCCTGACTGTGATTTTGTTTAAGGCTCTGTAATCAATGTAGAGTCTCCAAGTCATGTCCTTCTTCTGCACCAGTACAATCTGGCTTACAAAGGGGGAGGAGTTGGGTCTGATGTGCCCCTTTTGAAGAAAATCTTGGATCTGATGCCTGATTTTGTCATTCTCCATCAGCGAGTGCCAATAGGCTAGTCCATTAGGTAGAGGTGCACCGAGGGTCAAATCAATTGGATTCTTGACTTCATGGTGTGTTGGTACCCCTATAAGTGATGCGAATATGTCTTTGTATTATTCCATGATCCCGTCCAATTGCTTTTGCTGCAAAGAGAGGCGTTGTATAGAGGCCACTGATGTGGCGATGGCCTTTTTCTTACTGGGAGCATGGATAATAAATAAGATGAACTTCTCGGTCTGTGAAATGACCTTACTACATTTCTTAGAAGATATTAAATAAATAGAAGTAGGCGACGCTACCTCTGGGATCCTGTGCAATTTTCTACCCAAATTAATAATAACACTACGGGGTCTAGACTCATACACAACATGAAGCTTCCACAAATATGGTTGACCTAAAATAATATCACACACTTAAAGGGGAGAAATATCACATAGTACCTAATCTTTGAAAGGCTTGATGTCATAGGGCAGAAGGCACTGTTGGCTGACACAAAGATCTCTTCCTTGGTGAATCTAGAAAATGGTGTATGGATGCGGGTGCAGTGTCATTGGTAGGTCCAGCCGCTTGATTACCTCTATTGAAATTAAGTTCTTCTGACTACCTCTATCGACAATGAAATGAAGTGGAGCCCCCTTGACCCACATATGCGAGTAAAATAGGCGTTTCCCTTCCTCTAGTTCTTTTGGTTTGCTTGGTCGGACTTTGGTGGTAGCAACAGTGGCACTGAGTTCAACATCAATAATCCGCTTCCCTCCTTCAGGATTTTACTCGGAATCAGAATCGACTTCTGACTCAGAAGCCTTCAGCTCATCCATGATGGACTTCTTGGAGAGACATTCTTCGGTGTTGTGCCAAGGAATTTTATGGTACTCACACCATTTTCCCATGTCGTTCTTTGTCTTCTCATTGCCCTTCTTGTGTTGCGGCTTGGACTAGTTGTCTTGAGGGTGGCCATATCGACTTGGTCCCTTGATTTATGGGTTGGGGCTTCCTTTTCCCTGCATTGGATGTGAGGGGTTTGAAGATCCAAACTCTCACCTTTTCTTCTTAAATTTATTCTCTATCTTGATAGCGTATCTATAAGTCATGCCCAATGAGGCGAAGTCCAAGAACTCCATTTCTATTTGAATGTATCTATGCAAACAACCATGGTATTTGAGCACCAAATGATGCTCATATTCTTTGATACCCAATTTTGTGCATAGGGTATGGAAAATATTGGTGAAATCTGGTATTTTCTGGTCTCTTTCTTGACGTAGGGTGGTCCATCTGGTGTACTGGTCCTCGTAGCTTCCAACAAGGTAGTATTTTTCTTTAATGGCGTCCCTGAAGGAATCCCATGTAGGGGCCACCAAAATAATTTTAGATTCCTCCATGATCCTTTTCTCAGAGTAGGTATCCCACTAGTCTTTAACATGGGGAACGACCTTGAGGAGTGAAAAAGTGATATTTTCCCTATCAGAAAAATTGTGGACCGAGAAATATCCTTCAAGCAAATTCAACCATTTATCTACAACATCCGCATCTATCAGTCCTTCAAATAATGGAATATCAAAATTTACCTGTACCTTGAAGGAGGTTGCATGGACGCTTGATGAATATGCTTCTCCTGTGGGCAGTCGTCGAAGGATCTGCGTGAAGTTTTCCATCATTTCATTCCTTTGTCATGCAAGGGCTTCCTAGAGAAACATTTTAATAGGATATCCTGATCCATCATCTTTATTTTCATCCCCCATGGTTTGTGTTTAGGCTCTATGCAACCAATATTGTAATGGATCGATTGGTTCAAGTCCCAACTTCTTGTACCCAGATCTTGTTGGGGATATGCACGAAGAAAAATAAATGAAGAGAAAACCGCTCTGATACCTCTGATTCGGATTTAGGAGAAGAATGAATTAATTAACATACTGAATACAATAAACACAAATATATGAATAATAACACAAATATCCAGTGAACAATATCTTCTATTAAATAATGAAATAGGATGAAACTATAAAACTGCAGAACTGAAACACTTGCTCGAATGGTGGTAGCTATATCTGAGAACAGATGTGGCTGCTACGCACATCCTTCTAAGAAGAATGGATTACAATGAAGCTCCAGAGGCATTTTTTATATTACTCATGAATGCCAAAACTCTAGAGATCCAAAAACCTAACCCTAGAATATGAAACGCCAAAAGTCATGTGGGCCCTATGGGTAAGTTGGTGTAATTTGGTACCTCAGCTTCTAAAGGTCATAACGTTTTCATACGAACTTCGTTTTAGGTGCGTGATAGCCCATTGGAAAGGTATTTTATAGAACTACACATTCCACTGCCAAACTCTAACTTCATCCACATTTTTATTGTGGCGAGCAAAAAAAATTGTTTAGGCATCCAAAATGGCCCTGGAAGTACAACAAGATGTGCTAACATGAAAACATACAAAATAAACCAGTTGGATTAGGTGAGAGGACACTAGTGTCCACCTAGAGGATATGTGGGGATTTAAACAAACCTAGAAGTGTAGAACCCACAATTACAAAGAAATACAGAAGAACATGATGAAAAAAATGGACACGAGGAGCTAGTTGGAATAGGTGGGTGGCCACCAATATCCACCTGAATAACGAGGTCGGGTGGAAGAAATCCACCCGAGTAGTTAAACCCTTTCTAGCTTCAAGATATAAGGAAGTAGCATGAGTATTAATCCTTTAATTCCTCCAGACTTCGCACGTTCATATATTTTTGAGCAAGTGTTGAGGAGGAGACAAGTTTCCCGAAGTCCTGAGAACCAGAGAATATTTGGACCATCTGATTGTAGGAACATGCATCCACAGATCCAGAGTAGTTCAAAAGTATGAATATACAAAAGAGTTGGAGTGTGAATTCGGAAGTGTGAAATATTCTCAAAGTTTCGAAGCTCAGAACGAATCCTAACCATTGGCACAAAGAGCCACGTGTCAGCAAATCTCGGAGTTCAGATATTTGGTACTCCAGAGGAATAGAGGAATATTTTATTTTGGGTTGACAACTCCCGAAGGCCAGATTTGATATTGACTGTTGGTTGAGGAGGGATACATGGAGAGTATATCTAGCCTCTGCTAGTTCAATGTTCAAATATCGTAAAGGGTTGGTTTGCAAGGATACGCGAAGTCCTGAAGCCCAGAGTGTAGAGTAAACAAAGACCCTAGATTTCATCTTTCATTGATATCCGTAGATATTTTATGTAGATCAAAGTTCGCGAGTTCGGGACGATTGTGCATTGAAGCGGGTAAACGCCCCAAAGATTGGAGTCCCTAAGTGTCATAGTCTATGCCATTAAAGGGGTTTTAGCCCACAAAATTTGCCCGACGTCATGTGGATCCTTCCCACATGGGTAAATAGACCCTCACAAACATATATTTGCATGTAGGGAAGAATATAGGACATGTGGTATAATATTTTGAGGGATCAACAGGATCCCGAGAGCTGATTCAGCTCCATACTATGTATGATCCTAGACCAAAAGGTCGTGAAAGCCCCGAGAGGTGGTGGGGGTTTGTGTTAGACATTAAATAAAATAGATAATTATATTTAAATGAAATTGGAGGGAAAATAGAGTGAGGGTTTTATTTGGTCAAAAAGGGGAAAGATCTAGAAGGCCCAGAGGAAGAATAAATAGATGAGTAACCCTTCTCTTTGGAATTATGATTTTATTTCTCATTTTGGAGTTCTCTTTGAGCCCTTCTTTCGTTTGGGTTAAGAAAAACCCTTCTACTACTGCATTTTGGTTTCAGTGGTGCAATATCCACCCTATCTAGACAAGAGGGGAATCCATCTAATATTTCCATTGGAGATTCAGTTGGAGGTTGCAGAGGGAGTTCACAAAGATCTTTCAGGAGAGGAAAATCCAAAAAAATTTAGGTAACAAGAGGGTTTCATATAAATTGTGATTGAGGGCGTCCTTGCGGGTTGAGTACAGGGTGTCCCGTAAGGCCCCACTAGACATCCAACATTCGTCTAACGAGAACCTCTGCGATTGGGGTTTCAAAAAGACATTTAGATCAGGTTCATGAGGGTTACATGAGAGATTGGAATGCCTTTAGCAGAGTGGACACTATTGGAGAAAATAATCATAGGTCTTGGAGAGCCTTGAAGTAGTGAGCATCATAGAATTGCATCATCCCAGGTTTTCTTGTATTGTTTCTATTAGTAGTTTTGCAGTTGCCTTGCATCCATTAGACTTGTGTGTTCATGATTATTTTGTAGCTTTTATTACAACCATTAGTTATCATTGTATTTTTGTGACTGGGGGTTTCCATCCACAATAATATGCCAAGTTATCCGCTTTGTTTTATGTGTAATGGATGCATGCAATATGTTTGACAATATTCCTATATAAGAAAACTATTTGTAAGGAGTTAACAACATAATTAGTACAAGTGTTTGACATATTTACACAAGAAGAAATACAAATTTTGGATAAAACACATAATATTCCCACCTAGCCTAGTTGGGGACATTGCATTGGTATCAGAGCTGGTGATCTTGCTAGTCTATGATTTCTTAAGGCATTGATGCAAAGGAAAACTAGAGGATGAGGGAAACAACCCACCCCAGGATTAGAGTCAAAAGAGGTAAAAGTAGAGGGAGTTATGGGAGATAATATCGAGGACATGACCATACAAATATTGAAAATCATAGCTAATGGGAAACAACAATTAACACAAGTCCTAAAAAAGTTCTTTTCTGGAAATAAAGCAAACCAAAACCATGGAGGAACCAATGCGAACCATATAGAGGAAAACCATAGAGGTGGTAGGATTTATGAAGGGAGTAATACCTATGTTCCAACACATAATGTCTTCTGGGAAAGTAGTAGAAAGTTACCCAGACCGTTATTGCCACCATTCCTTGAGGAGCAGCCTACAAGAGAACTGGAACAATAGGGGAGATGAAATGAACTTCTACTTTAGGAAGTATCATTTTATGGAAGAAGGATCTTATGTAGCCATGTATTACAACGACTAATGCAACCTTATGATGAGGAACAAACCCAGGGTAGGCCAGAATCAACGAAATTTCGATCTTTTGCACAAATTGGGGAAGATGTCTATCCCCTCTTTTGATGGATCTGATAGGTGCATAGCCCGCGCATGGGTACATATGTTGGAAACTTATTTCCATCTTAAAACGATGACAGAGGTAGAGGAAATCACATTTACCGACCTACACTTGGATGGAGGGGCTCATGAGTGGTGGTACCATGGGATTTTAACATTGGGGCATTCCAACATCACATCATATGAGGATTTCACCGAGAGTTTGATGGATAGATTCAATAGGAAGGATATTGAGATCCATTTGAGGGAATTGGCACAACTGAGGTAGATAGTTACACTTAATGCATATGCTACAAAGTTACAGTGAATGATAGTGATGGTGACTGATGTTTCTGAGCACAGACTAGTGATGTTATTCACAAAGGGCTTGGTTGAACCCTTAAGAGGTTGGGTGAAGTATTTYAGGATAGACAAAATACAAGAAGCTATAATGAAGACCTAATATATGGAAGATAGAATCCAAAATAATACATTGGAAAAAATATTTATCCCATAGAAGGTGTTGACACTCAGAATTGAAATGGGCTRCAACAAATCAATCCCGAGGAAACCTCGAACCAMTTTGGATTGGGAGCTTCCCCTTCCAACCCGAGAGGGATCTCTCGTACAATGTCACAATAGGAATTTAAGTAGCGTGAAAAAGGTGGGCAGATTTATGGGTAAATGATGGTCTTGGATTTTTGGAGTTTGGGTGTCAAACCAGGGAAATGGTCCATTGGGCATGGAGTCAAATGAAAACCAAAGAAAAGAGACAATAGCAGAGATCAAATAACTTGCGGAAAGTGAGGCAAAGTAATTCTATCTTTCAGCGCTTTGATAAATCATGATGCGGTAGCGGAAAGAAAAAGAAAGGCCAAYGTAGCAAAGGATATATGCAGAATTATGAAAATGCAGATTGGTCTTACACAGCTGATAGTTGGTGCAGAGGAAAGGCAATAAAAAATTACAGAAAACCCAAACCCTTTCGTTATAGTAGTGGTCTTACTAAAGTATAACGAAGCACATCGGTTAGAAGAAAACAAGGTGTAATGCAATAGTGATGGATCAAGGAAGACATAGAGATATGGTAAAGACAATATCAACTGCGAGTAAGGAACACATAAATGCAATCCAAACAGATTTAGCACAGCCGAAAGAAAAGGAAAACATGCTGAAAGAAATCAACCGTGATGAATCTCACAGTCTTAAGCAAAAATCGTCTTTATTACTCCAATCTGGTTTACAAGAAACTCAGTCATTACAATGAAACTCTCTTGAAATAGGTTTTTCTCCCAGTCCTGCGCTCATGCGCCCCCCCCTTTTGGTGTTTCTAACCTCATTCTTTTAAAAGAGAGAAAATATAACAAAAAACTCTTAGCGTTCCGGGAATCTGAAACGGTTCGCCTTCTCTGGAAAATTTCGACTGCCAGGTGTTCTGTCATAAGCTCTGCAGGCTACTCGAACTACTACCAATGGCTTTGACAAGTGGAACGAATGATCCCTGTAGCTGTAACGGATTTCTCCCTGATTTCCCGTCAGTTCTATAATCATTATTCTTAATAATGAAATCAAGCCCCACTCTGTATAAATTATCTCTTTTGGCTTGATTCCTAGTGCCATGGCTTGGAAAAATGAATTTCCTCTTCAGTTTCAGCAACTTAGAATACGTAGCACATCGATTCTATAATATGCAACGCACACCCAGGTATATGTCTTCATTCATAAGCTAGCAACCATCTTGAGCTATGGCTAGAAACAATATTGTATTGATCATGATGAGCTAGCAGGCGGGAAGATCCGAGGGAGGAGGAGGCCGAGATTGACTTGGGGCATTTCCATCTAGCACAATCCATGCCATTCTCAATCCCCAGCTAAAACATCCATCAAAGTGGTCTTTCCAGCACCGCTAACTCCCACTAACGTTGTAAGAACACTCGGTCTAAAAGCTCCACTCACACTTCTTAACAACTGCAGTCGGGTTTCTGTAATGCCTTGTTCTTTCATTTCCGCAGGCGTGTCGACAAGGTAACTAATATCGTTGAAAGCTATAGAGAGAGGTTCAAACGGAAGAACCATGCCCTTCTTGGCCTTTCTGGAATTAGCAGCAGTCGTTGCCCCCAATCTATTATATAAAGATCCGGCAGACGATACACTACTTCTCCTCACAATTTCACCGGCACGAGTGTCAGATGCGGATTCTTCAATGGACTTCCCTTTAGATACTGGATGATAGCTCAGTTCAACCACCATAGTTTCTCCTGTCCTCTTTGCATGCTTCTCCTGTAAAGCCTCTTCAGACACCACTTCCTGGGCTTTCCCAAGAGGTTTGAGGTAGGCTAGCGCGGCAGTGAAGCATATGTTGAAGAGGACCGAGTAACCCAACAGAGCTACAATACCGATCCATTACCAGTATCCGCGTGGAAATATACCGCGCGAGGTTAGAATATATACACCCAAGGTCTCATTGCTCAACTTGGTTGGCTTGTTCCAACTATTCCCCAAGAACTCATTCACAGAAATGGCATTATGTCCATACATGAGGGGAGATACCCAGTAACCCCATATCCACCAGCTTTTGATGTCATGTCTCGAGAGAAGAAATCCGCCGAGGAGCAAAACAACGAGCAATGCAAAAGCTCCAAATGTGTTAGCTACAATCATGTTCCGACCCAAGGATGCAATGAATCGAAATAGTGAAGTGGCCATCTGATGTACGCAAAATAGAAGCAAAAAACTAGCGAAACAACCTTCCAACTTCAGGGTTGAATCCAATGACATAATAGGTCATGAAAACCCATATTCCGGCCTCGAGAAATGAAATTGGAATTCTTGTCACACAAAAAGGTAGTGAGTAGGCCCAAGAAGGGAAAAAGGGAAGGTCTCTCTGCTTGTAAAAAAAAAAAGGAAGATTTTGAATTGTCATTGAAAGCTCTGCGAACCCATTGAACATACAACTGACCAGGCCAAAGAAGATAGCACCCATGTAAATGTTCCCATCATCTGGCGTTTCATGGTGCATCTTTGTCTGCAAGAACAATGTCATCGTGATGAAAGCAAGTACAGTCAGCTGCGACGTCTTAAACACGTAGACGAAGGAGTTTCTACTCATTAGGAGCCATTCTCTCCAGAAACAGGCCTTGAAAAGTTCCTTCTTGTTCACTCCATACCTCGAAGTTGTAGGCGCAGCCGAATGGCTCTTCGATTTATCGTATGGCACTGACAACCCCTCTGTCAATCTCAGCCCAACGCGAAAAGACTGAAATGCCTCCGCGAATTCCTTAACGGGAACATGTATATACGGCTGGTCTTTGAAAGCCCAATATTGCTGCTGATATTTTCTCAAAGTGAGCTCATGCAAAAAATCTGCCACACCCTTACGGTCAAGGCACCTGAAGCCCATTGATTCAAGAAATCAAGCACATGCTCGCAGGGCCCCTGATAAACTATCCGACCCTCTGAAATAAGAACAATATCATCAAAGAGATCATAAGTTTCTGGGGCTGGTTGCAATCGTGGGACTGTTAGAATAGCCGATGAACTTGTAGTATAGCACGAACACAGAATTCCCGTCACAACAAAGAAAGCTACACCAACTGTGCGCGCCATAACACTCCGGGTATATTTCGGATTAGGGAACCATGTCGAAAAATTGCACCTGCGCATACACATGAGAGCACCAAACGTTATGACTGTCTGTCATGATCGCGGAGTAGAGCGGGGCGTCGGACGTTACGACTATGGAGGATCACCGCAAAAAGAGCGATATTCTCCTCCGTGAATTTATAACGAAAAACTGAGTGTCAGAAGATGCAACGTTATGCCGAATGTGCGACCGTTCCTACTCTTTGAAACGCTTCTATCAACGTTGCTGCCTGATTATTCTCTTCCAATCTAACCCGTGCATCCGTTTCTCTGGTTATTCACTGACCTCGTTTCTGAACTTTTTTATGCCAGTCTGGATAAGGGTTTTAGAGTAACGGCTCTTGGCTTTCTTCAATGCGCAAAAACCCTAATTTTCCTCATGTCCACGTGAAACCCTAACGCATGCAACCAACGAGGCACTGCATTCGAGCGACCGACGTGAAGGAGCTATTTCCCAAAATTTTAAGGCATCATTTGGATTCGTGCAACTATTTCGAACGAGCTTTTCTCTATAGCAATTTTGGCCGCAGATTTGAAATCTTTTCGGTGAGGCGATAATGGATTTTCTCTATAGCAATTTTGGCCGCAGATTTGAAATCTTTTCGGTGAGGCGATAATGGATTTCCAGGCGGAGAATTGTCACATAGCACTGTGGTATCAACCTAATGCTATTTCTGAAGTGATAAAAAATACCATTTAAATCTCCTATAGAAACCAACTTGAAGAAAGAGCAAGCGAAAAAATAGATATCCATTTGAACCCCATCTGTTTTCGCTCTTCTATTTCAATTTCAGTTGCCCAGGACAAGAACGTGACAACATCTCATCTGAGATTCTGTTGCAGGTGTTCCATCTTCATACTCAACCACACCCTCATTAAGCATCTTAGGCATGGCTATCGCACCTCCGGGGAAATGAGGATTATAGCGCAATCCCTCTTGAATCGAAACTCTAGTTGGTGGATCACGGTATCCAATGAGCAAGGAAAATACATAGTTCTGATCATTATGGCGTGCCTTTGTAATCAGGCTGAGGTCTGGAGGATAGGCCTCTCCATTGGCAAATCTTGAAAACGGTTTTTACTTTTAATCACCACAGAGTTATATTGATGTGATCTTGTTCTCCTGATTTGAACTTGTTGCATTGGAAAATATGACCTTCTCCTGCGAGGAGACCTGACTGAATGCCTATTTCTGTTAGCTTGAGATCGATTAGCATTATCTGAGCCAAGCTGTTCAAATTTAATAGAAGATATGTTGACTACGGGACTTGCATAGACTGGCTGCCCCCACCCAAAATCTAATCCATAGTATTGCAACTTCTTCCAGGGAGACACAAAAAGTTCCCATCAATTCCAACAGGGATACCGCTGACTATAAGATTGTGGACTATGTGGGGGCAGTCGCTTTAAATCTTTGAAGTGAAGATCATCGGCACATGCTAAGATAG
>ML777928.1:97564-113849 GCA_009831015.1 Picea engelmannii | reverse complement strand
GGCCTCTCTTTGCAATCCTTCAAGGATTTTCATTATGTGTTCTTCCTTATCCTTTTCTTTTCCATGCTCATTGGAGTTTGATCCTTCGACTCCCAGGTTAACATCCTTTCCTTTCCGTTCGTCTTCTTTTTCAGGGGTAATCTACACTCTTCCCCACTCCATACTCGGCGTTAGTTAACTGGAATACTGACCTTCGTTGAACTCTGCACATGCACTGTGCAATTCAATTCGAAGTTTGTTAGTCCATTAAACCTTCACGAACAATCCACTATATTTATAACCAATACCAACAAGAACAAAAGACATTTCGATTCCAAATGAGTTTTCTGAGCTTCTCTTTCGGCTCTGCAATTTTTGTGTTTTTGGAGCTTTCATTTTCGACACTTCGGGATTTAGGAACTTCCATTTTCTCGGCATTTCGGGACTTCAAGTTTTGGGGTTTTGTCCCACAAGGCTTTCATACCCGCTTTGTTCTCCAAACTCCGACTTCCAAAATTCCAACTCACTCTACCCTACGTGTCCACAGCATAGCTGTCACCCACCACCACGATGGCACGTGGCAAGTTCATGAGGGTCCATGTCGCTTTCAACGACGTCATCGGGTCCCACCTTTTTCACTTCTCTTCTCGTCCCCATTGGCATGTGGTACAACTCCATGTGGTCCATGTTCATTCCTAGAAAAATCCGACGGTCAGATCTTCCTCAGATATACGACGCAGATCCTTTCGAGGTTTTGGGCTTCCAAACACCGATGCGCTCTAACTCCCATTAGCCCTCCAGCTAGACTCGGGCTCACATGACCTCCCCTTACATGACCACAGTCATACTTCCTATCGGGGTTTTGGACTTTCCAAAGCTGAAACACAAGTGTCCTCAGGATTCGCGATTCCCCGAACCCCGATTTCCGATGGATGACTCTTATATCGGGACTTTCCCCGATTGCCTGGATTACTGCCATGTGTCCACAATGAATGGACGATCCTGATTCAATATCGGGACTTCGGGACTTTTGATTCCCCGATGACAAAACCCTTTGTCAACTCAAAACCCTGGTAGCTTGTATACCGACAGGTCGCTCGATCTCCACCACGTGTCTCAACTGTTGGACAGCTCGGATCAAATCTCGGGACTTCGCCCGATGTAAGATCAAAAACGCTCACCTATGGGAGTCCGGGTGTCTGGATCTCCGAATTGGACGATCGCACGATGCACGTCCTTCCTCAGATGGACGGCTCAGGTCATTGCCGGGGCTTTTACTATGAAAATTCTCGACCTCCTGACATCGTGACTCCCGATATCGCGATTCCCGATTTCCCGAAATGGGAAATCTCACGACACATGTCCTCTGTCTTTAGGACAGTTTAGATATATTTCAGAGCTTTGACCCCTAGTTTCTGAGGTTTAACCTTCAGACACCTCCGGACAGTTCCAACGGCTGTCAGGTTTTCCAGCCGAGATCTGACGACTCAGATAGTTTCTAACTAACTTGGGATTTCGCGTATCGCGATTTCCACACTCCTGTGCCATTTCCAATAGAATTTTAATCCTTACGCACATTTTTCCAGATCCAATGGTCACGAGGGCTCGCCTTCCCTCCTGAATAGATCCTAATGTTCTAACACCATTGGTGTAGAGACCTGTCTCCCCGTGGCCATAGACCACACTAGCCTATGGTTTCATAGCACCGCTATACTTCCTAAGTTCTTAATAAAACTCATCAAGTGTCTCCTTGACGCTTCAGAGCAAACCAGGGTCCGAAATTGGTCCTCCCGACTCAATTTCCCCTCGCATTCTCAGTCCAAAGATCACTCCACTGGCCCATCTAGGCTTAGTGTTGAAACCTTGGCTCTGATACTAAATTGTAGTATCACTTTTCACTGCCGAGGCTTTCAAACCTCTCGGCAACCAATCTGTACATGGACTTTTACATAAAACATACAGAATTGTATAATCACATGTGTAACAACAAAGAGATACATTTTAATTCTCGAAATAAACATATAGTTATTGTTATAATTAGACAATCCATAGATTTCAACAGTAATTCATTTACACAGCGGAAAACATGATAACAGATCCAGCACAGTCATGATAAAATGTGGTATAAATATAATTAAACACTTATCTTGTGACAGTGGAGAAATCCACCAACCAAATGTAGGCCTTCCACGAACCTCCCAGTCGTAGACTGCACTGCTCCTCAAATCAACAATGGGTCACCCCCGAGATGGGACTGAGCTCCACCCCAGGGCAAGGAATCCAGACTCGGGCTGAGGTTACAGGAAATTCAGTGACACACAACCATCAGGAAGAATGCTCTCCCAGAAATCTCCCAGGCTCACTGCCCACAGACCCTCATTCCCCACATGCCTGTTCCACCCCAGGAGAGTGCACCTTCTCTGTCACCTGGACAGTCCTTCGGCTGCCAGTCTCCCTTACCTTGGGTTACAGGAACAGACCAGACCGGAAGTCTCTAGGTTCTGTGGCAGCTATAGGGTTCCTTCCAAGAGCTCTCTCCTTCTTCTCCGCACTCTCTCACCTAGAGGGAGTCGCTCACAGGCCAACAAGCCTCATGCAGTCCAGAACTGCGTGCCACAACAAACACAGGGAAAATGGACACAGGCTTCCCAAGAACCGGTTCAACAGTCACAGGCTATTCTCTCGGTCAAGATTTCAGAATAGGGCTCCACGCACAAGCTCGCTCAGCTTTTTCTGGGAAAACAGAGACTCTTCCCCGAAATTGACATGGACGTTTCGTTTAGGGAATGCACACACTGGTTTTCTCTCACAGATAGACTTCATGGCTCTGAACAAGGGTAAACATGCATTCTTCAGCACCCAACACAGGCTTCCTCTCTGTAACAGACATAAACAAGGTCTCTTGCAGACTGGCTCATACGGCTCCTGCTCAGGGCAGTCGGGTCCAATGCCATGCCCGAGATATCTCCCCTCCTTTTCCTTTTTTCCCATGATTGTTCCTTTCTATTTTATTTTCATGCGTCAGGGTGGACATTTGTCACCCTGGGAACTACATGTGTTCCATCCGCATGCCTCCCTGTACACGCTTTTCCTTTTTGCTAGGAACTTAGGATAAAATAATATGCACATGGATTTTTAGGAAATAATATTAAAATATTATTCCAGGCCTAAGCCCCTAGGCTCAACACTTAGTCCCTTTCCCACCTTCCAGCCCCTAGTTCCTTTCCCACTCTATGGACTCTTAGTCCCCCTTCACTCATTCATCGTGGTCGGTCTGCACTTGGTGGTGTTTATATTTTATTGATTATTATACATACATACAAGTACAACAACAGACTCCTGGCCCTCAAACACTTAGGCTTCCTGGCCTAACAAACACATAAGCCTTCCAGCTTATACAAAACATGGCTCACCAACCTATAGAACACATTTACAATTCATTGCATATATCATAATCTGTAACGAGGCTCAGCCATGGGGACACTACACTTTCTATGCAATTTGTAGTTGGTTTTGATGGCAAGATATCACATGTAGGGCCCCTCAACTTTGCATTCACAGAAGAGTCAATTGTTGTTGCAACAAAACTTCCAAGAATGGGAGATAGGTGGTTCAAGAATCATCAATTGTCACACTCAAGTTACAACAGGGTGTTTAAGCCTAAATTTGAGAGCATTTCAGGAGAAAAAGGGTATGTTAAGGAGTGGATAAATCCATAATTGGTCAATCCCCTCATCATTATCACAAGTTTAATCACATGTGAAGGTAGATACTCCACCTTCAAAGCTTGTCACTTTAGATTGCTGGCTCATTTTCTGTTCAATAAACGTTTGAACTTTCCCTTTTATTTTCTCAAAAACTTGGAGAAAATGTCCTCTCAAGTGAGGAAAAATGTGACCAACCCCCAAAATAGTCTCTTCCACCACGGTTTGATCAAAATCCTCGTTCTTATCAAACTAGAGAAGCAGGGGAAAAGTTGGGATGCCTTTATCTACCAATTTGCAAATCCTCACTTGACAGTTAACACCGGCAAAAAGCCACTTGGCCTAAAAACTGTCTCTCCATCCAAGCCTTGCTCTCCAAGAACTCCAAACTCCCTTGCACAAACTCCCTCTTTGTCAGAACAATACCAAAATCTTGTTGATATTCCTACTTCTTCATCGGGGAAAAAGACCAAGAACAAAGACCAAAAGAAGCCTATTGTTTACCCCCCAATGCCTTCATTTTCTCTTGATCCTACACCTAAGAAGCCCCAAGAAGTAATGTAGCAAGACTTTCCCATCATTCCCACAAACAAGAGAGGATCCAATCGATTTAGTAAGGGACCCTTTCGGAAGAGTACCCGAAACATAAGAACCAAGCCTTATGCAAAGCCTCCACCTACTTCGGATCCTATCCAAGTATCCTCCTACCTTGACATCCCTCATAAGCAACCTAGAGAATTCTCTGTGGATGGATTAGAGCCACTAAGGAAAACAAAATCAGAACCTACCTCACCTTTTCGATCTCCCATCACACCTACTTCACTTATGCCCACTCTTGATCCTAAAATTGATAAATTGTCCCCATCTCTCAAATGGCCTAAGCCTTCCTTGGAGATCATTGATTCTTTCCCAACTATAGAGGAGCTATAAAGGGAAAACCATCAGCTTCTCCAATAGTTGGAAGAGAGGAAGACAATAGATGCACACCTTCATCATGACAATGCAATCCTTCAGGAAAAAGTTAAATCCCTTCAACGGTTGGTCGATGGGATGACCCAATCTAACCGCAGCCTCAGAGCACAATTAAAGCAACACAATAGGCACAAGGCTAAGCCTACATAGCAAGAAGGAGAGGCTTATAAAGCCAATCCTCCTCAGCAAGCCTAGTTCTGAGGGGTGACTTCTTTTTGTTTGCAGTGGGACCTGCAAAATCGTAAGTGTGGGGGTAATGTTGGGCCCGAGATATGATCATTTTCATGACGCTATTATACACTTTTTTCCATATGTACATATGCATTTTTATCTTTCAAAGGATATTTTTGAAGAATTTTATGATAAAATGGTATAATCAGCATGAGGTACATATAATTCATGTTTTGTCATTCAATCAAGTTTAATTTTTCATGTTTTTATGCTTCCAAGAGTTAATTCGTGATTTTCTGTTGTTACAGGGCAAAACGCACCATGTTTCTTGGTCTGGCACTTGATCCGGCACTCATTCCAGCGCTCGTTCCAGTACCTAATCCGACACTCATTCCAGCGCTCGTTCCAGTACCTGATCCGACACTCATTCCAGCACCCAGTATTGCACAAAAACGCAAGGCGAGTTGGCAGTTATGGTATTGGCGTCCAATGGTGGACAAATCGAGCACATGGGTTTTGTTTGTCATCGCTCCCTCCAGCTACTAAGCTCAAGACAACTTGATTTCAGTTGTCCAAAGAGGGTGATTATTGGTTTCATTTGTTTTGTTAGTTATCGACGCATTTATTGTAATTTGTCGAATTTAGAGGTGGTTTGACCCTCCTGTGGTCGACCACCTGGGTTGTAAACCTATAAATACTACCAGGATGATCATTAGATTGTTAGGTAAGTAGAATAGCCATCAGATTGGAGATAAACTCAATATACTCTGTTTTTCATTTTTCACATTGCCAGAATAGTACTAGAACTGCGTTTTTGACTTTCATGGTGAATTCGGCCTGCTGAAGTTCATGGTGTGATTGTAGAGGGTAGCCACAACTTGCTGGGGGGCCCACCAACATTCTGGTGATGATCAATGTCTTGTTGATACATTTCATAATTTAAATTGTCTTGTATTTCCTGTACATGCATGTTTTATGTTTTAATTAGCTAGCTGTGATTTAATTGTTTTATTGTTATTTTGCAAGTTAGTGTGATGATTTATGTTAGCATGAATTAGTTTTCTAGGCTAGAGATAGACTTGCAAGTCTCTACACTAACCCCATATGCATCTAGATATCAGAGTACACTTTTATTTATGATCTTACAATCAAGTTTAAAACAAAGTTGTTTTTAGAATAACACAGAGTTCTATTTGGGTTTCATTTGACAGGGATCTTTGATGGATGGATAGATTTAATTCTAGTTCTTAATCATAGTTTGTTTGTCTTATTTTTAGATAGATTTAATTTGTTTAGTTGTTGGTTAATTGTCAATTTACTTTTCAATAAGCATAGTTTAATTTATGTTTTTAATTCATTTTCTTATCATAGTTTGAATGTTTAAAATAGACATAGCATAGTTTTCCTTTATGAAATTTCCTTTCGTAGATTAAAATGCAATTAAATCTCATTATGTTGTTGATGGTTTATACATGAATATGCAGGGTATTTAACATTAATTTTATCATGGCTAAGTTTGCATTGGACTGTTTACTTCACACCTTTCATTTTGCCATTGAAATTAGTATTGAGCTTATACCATTAGAACTGTCCTTTGTGGTAAAGTGTCATCGAGATATCATCTGTCACCACCAAAGGAATTCACACAACCACCAGCGTTACATTTGAGTGTTTCGTATATTAAAGATAGTTTCTTTCTTTTGTAGATTAGAAGAGATAGTTTATTGTTTTCATAAGTTTAGTTGTTAATCTGTGTTGCTTTCAATAGAATAGATTTCCTTTCATGTATTGCATTGGGCATTTAAATTTCATTTCACGCAAGAGAAATAGTTTTGCATTAGGCATTTAGTTCACTTGCCTCTTAGGCTAGCTAGTTGTTCAATGAGAAGTCTTTGCTTACTTGTCCCTTTGCTTTAGTATGATACATAGTTGTCTTTGCTTACTTGCCTTTTTCTTTAGTAGGTTAGTTAGGTGTCTTTGCTTACTTGTCTATTTGCTTTAATAGGTTAGATAGGTGTTTTTTCTTACTTTCTTATTTAATTGCTTTCATAGGGTAGTTGCTCATTGAATGTAGTTTAGAAAGTTAAAAGTAGTTTTCTTTCATCATTTGCTTAGTATGCTTAGTATTTTACCTTTGCTTACTGTCATGAACTAGTTTTCTTTGAATAGGGTTTTTACTTGCTTTCTTAGGAACTATCCATCGGTCCTTGGCCCAAAAGTACTTAGGTTACCTAGTTTCAATTTACTTAGTAGGGTTTTCTCATTAGACAAGTTTGCTTGATTAGATTAGCCTTAGATAGCTGCCTTTATTAATTAAACTATACTCCTACCAACTCTTCTACCTTTGGCATATATTTTGCTACAACTCTAAGTTTACTTACCCCGGGTTAACAATTTAATTGAGGGTAGTTTAGTTTCTTTTTTAGTACATATAAATCACCTAACAGGTGTCGATCCCAATGCGTCCGGTCGCTTCTCGACTGCAAATCTCCCCCAAGGCTGACCTGCATTCACCAAAAGAAAAACAAGAAACTACAAACATGCATTCTATATATGAATTAGTGGGTTAGATTTCATAACAAAATGTAAATCAAACATACAGATTAAACACATCATATGGTGGGACGGCAAAAGTACTTCTTTATATTAATCTCACAAAGTCACTTACAAAATGAGATCGACGACTGCTCCTCGAACCTAGTCTTGGGCTCCCCTTCTCCAAGCTCCAACTGCTTCCACGTATCCTTCTTCTCTCACACTTCTCTCTAGAGAATGGGCATAGGCTTATGGATGAGGAAAAAGGGAAAGAATAGGGAATTATGGCTCAAAACTCACAATGTGGTTGCAAATTCTTGGGACAAGGGGGGATTATGAAATGGTCATAGTTTCATTTCTTTCATGCTTCTCCTTAGAATGGGACCCCAACACCTTATTTTATATGCCAAAAAGATAGTTATTCGGTTGGGTGATGGGCTATGGGCGGTCAATTGGCTAGGAAACTACCCAAAAGCCCGTATTCCCTTACAACTTTTTATTTTTTGCAACTTTTTATTTGTTGTAATGGTGTAGATAACGTACATACATCAGCATTAGTGATGCAGATAGTGTACATACGTGGGAAGTATTGGCATAGGGCACACACATCTTCAAAAATTTGGTTTTTAAGAAGAGATATTTAGTATTGGCTTGGAAAAAATAGTAAGTAAGATGGCCTGTTGCTAGGTATGCATGTCTGGTGAAAATTAGGGTTACAAAAAATTTGCTTCATTGCGAGTTGCGATAATCACCCCATAAACATTTTCTTACACATTTGGATGTCAAATATGCACTCAAATGCTTTTCACACACCATCGGTTGTCAAATTCGACCCACACACTTCCTTTTCAGCTGTTGATCAGTAAATTCGATTTTCCCAAGTCCCCCCCCCCCACATTTGGGAACCGAAGCTGCCTCTTAACTCTCTTTTTTCCCATGAGTTGAACCAATTCTATTGGTTTTATTCTTTGATCAAGCTCCCTTCCTAAGTTGAATGACAGTCATCCCTTGGTCAACTTGCATGTCCTCCAAATCAACTTGGACTAATTCAACTTGGATAAATTTGACTTGGATCAACCCACACACTTCCTTTTCAGTTGTTGATCAGTAAATTCGATTTTCCCAAGTCCCCCCCCCACATTTAGGCACCGAATCCGCCTCTTAGATCTTTTTTTTCCTATGAGTTGACCCAATTCGATTGGGTTTCCTCTTTGATCAAGTTCCCTTCCTGAGTTGAATAACAGTCATCCCTTGGTCGACTTGCATGTCCTCTGAATCAACTTGGACTAATTCTACTTGGATAAATTTGACTTGAGTCACTTCGACATTGTTGACTTTTTTTTCCTCTGACCTGAATTTCCACCTCTTTCCTACTCGTCTATTTATAAGAAGGGTTGGTTTCTCAAACCGAGTTACAAATCTCTTTACACAGTTGAAAACCCAAATGAAATGCCAATAACCCTATCCCAACAAAGGTGGTAAAGAACAAAATTAGCAATATTAATTCCTGCATCCTCTCATATTGAATGCATGGCCAACTCATCATCCATTACATTGTAATTCCAACTATATAAATTATTCAAACTATGTCATATCAATGTACATATTGATATGAATATTACCAAATTGAATCCAAACCATATAATATGCTATTGCCAAGCCAAATGATATCAACCTTCGTACCTTTTCCATATGTTATCTATGTCAACCATTCATTCCATAAAAACACACATATCTATGTGAATATTCTAAGTCTAACATAATAAAAAACCTTAACTTGTATCCATATTATATGCTCCTCCTTTATAACATATATATGTTATGTTTAAACTTAAAATCAAAACCCATATAACTCTTTAAAAGTTTATGCCACTCAAAAATTCAAGCTCAACATACCTTGAATGCCATGGTAATTATGAGCATTAAAACTTTTAATTCATTAGGAATGTAATCATATAGGAACAAAAAGGACCATACCGTTTTTCAAATAAATAACTTCGTGGATATCATACTTAAAGCTGCCAATCAATGTTAAATGTTACCATAATGTTGATAAGAGAATAGAGTACATTTGCAACTTATCAGATGTCATTTCGATGATAGTTTGATGCCTTTTAAAAATACCATAGAACACACTTTATAAGAATGAAAACAAGTATTTTGTATAAGCCTTTAATCCACGATCCATATATATATATATATATATATATATATATATATAATCACAGAAAATCATTAAACCACTAATATAAAAAACCATATATGAATGATGTCTCAAACTGAAACTGATAACATGTTGTTGTAATCTAGGGAAACGTAGGGAGAGTTACTAGTAGATCCTTACATAGACATGTTGAGCATTCAACACACCCTAAAAGCCTTATGAAATTTTATCACTTTTGGGGTACCACTAGTTTTCTTCACTGTCTGAATCGATTTCACTTTGGGAAATGGTTTATCCTTTTTTGTTTTCATGGCTCTTATCATCATGTCAAGTTTATTTGAACTTGTGAAACCTCATGTCTAAAAGAACATGACACCCAAATTAAGAATCGACAACTAACACTGCACCTAACGCGCTCAGGTTCGGGGTCAAAAAAAATTCAAGCAAGTAAAGGAACCACACAATTACAATAGTTGTCGAGCATTGATCCCCATAGGCATCGGCAAAATGTGGAGTTGGTTTGCGTAAGTTATTCACATGAAGTTTCAAGAGATAGTCGATCCCCTTCAACATCGATAAAATATGGGAATGATAGATGTTAACAAAGGACGTAAAGAAAACACTAATAGATGATGACCGATGCACTTTATCGAGGTGAGGGAAATCTAGAAAGGTTAAAACAATCATTTTGTGTACGACAAACATATCGTTGATCCCCGATCCCCGATGCATTTTCAGCATTGGGACTTTTTCGAGAGAATCGATCCGAGAGCACTTGGGTAGGTCTATCGTTGATCATCAATCCTTGATGATTTTTGGCGTCGATAAGATAGGATTGGGTTTTAGAACGTATATCTTAAAGAAAGTCTCAATTCTGATTAACACAAGAAAATGAATTCATTGGTCTCGAATTCCACATGTCTTTATCACGTAAGGGGGTCATACGACCTAGTTTCGTCCCGAGTCATGTTAAGGTTCCCTGGGTCCTAGTCACACCTCCTAGTCATATTTTTCATGTCAGCTCTGTACGAAAAGATTAATCGATGTCAGAGTTGTTGCAAGAAGATATCAACGAAAAGTGTTTGAAGCAGAATCCTGACCCCCGACCCACCAATTGGACTAGCGAAACGATGGGATGTTTTCGGCATAAGATACGATCGGATTTGGAAATTTAATAGACTAGTTAATGCTTGATCTCGCATTTTTTTCTAACTCATGCGTTGATTAAACAAAAACAATTTGAAACCGCCAATAGACCACGTTACAACCCATGCCCGCGCCATCAACCTGTGATGAATTTAATTTTAAACATCTTTGAATATCTGGCAATAGATTTAATGAAAACACACTCATAACCTGAATTAAATGCATGATGCAACAAGGTAAGTTTATCCCTATTTAAATATCTAGAACAATTTTGAACAAATTCATTCTACGCACAAGTTTGAATTCCAAAGCATCTGAAGGAGAAAAGAAAGTGTCTCGAGACTATGTTGACCCTCACATTATTAAAACCAAGTTAAACAAGATGCAGAGGTGTGTTCAAGTTTTTCAATTCGTTGGTCATAATTTATATATGCATCTGATTTTCTTGCACAGTCTCTAAACTATGTTCTAGATGCAGGTTGTTGACGATTAAAATCGCAATGAGGAATTTCTCCTGCAAAGTATTGCTAAAGCCCTATTATTTAAAATATGCTAATAATATAATACTAGTAGGTGGGACCCCCTTCTAGACTGGAGGCTCAAAGATAGACATATCAAACATTTTTTTGTTGTTGTTTTGACGTTGCTTACACAGTCCTACATGGTTGACAATGCAGTCTTGGTTTCATTTTGGCATAGTAACAGGTGGATGATGCATTTTATGGGATGTTTCTGCAATTCAAGGCGTTATTTTTTATGTTATGATGGGCATGTATTCACAGTTTCTATGATTTAACTATGTCACAAATCATCGTGATATACTAACTGGCCACATATACACAAGAAATATGTTAATAACAACATAACCAAAACAAAGAAAGAGAACTTATGAAAAATCCAAAAGGGAAAGGATCTATGTTTAAGCTATGTTAAGGGTTATGTGAAAATGGAAAAGTAAAATATGTTAGTGGTAATCCTAACTATTATGTGGTTGGTTAGTGTCTATGCGATTTTCATTTGAATTATTTTGGGCTCCTATAACATTGCAATACATATGATATGGTATATAGCTTGGAAAAGGTTAACGTGTGAATGTTTGGGTGGCGCATTGGGCAAGGAATATCGTCGCAGATTTCAATGGTTTGGGAATTGAATACATGGTTTAATGAATGGCGAATGTTTAATTGTCTTATACTTTGAATTGAATAGGATAGGAGATGGAAGCAACCTGCAGTAAATGCACGTCACTCCATACTCCCCCCATCAGTTGTCACCCTAGTTGTTCCTTGTTGCATTTTAGTCTGTTGGTGGTTAAGCTCCGCATTTGAGGCTCGAGAAGAAGAATGCTTGGCCAACTCACCCTTTTAAGCTCTTTGTTATAGGTATGGTTTTTTTTTCATTCCATCCATGAATTATGCTCTGTGTATGAAGAAACAATGGCTCATTAATGCTTGGGTTTGTGTGCTCCTAAGAATTTCAACTATGTAAATGCATGTTATTTCTTTATGAGATGACTTTGTAATTGTTCGGATTGCAAGAAAAAGAATTGGTTTTTTGGTTTAGTTGTACATTCACTGGTTGCTCTGTCGGTTAAAATCATGGTGGGTCTCTGTGGATATTAAGTGAATGCAGTATTATCAGTTTGTATATATGGTGGAGGGTTTTTTTCTGTGTATTATAGCCAGTTGTTCCCTCACAGTCATGAGTATAACCCTATCCAGTCGCATTCGGATTTCCATACGGTTGTTGTGTATTTTCTTCATACCAGAGTCATGGTCGTGGGCTCATTCTCATTGTCTTGGCACCAAAGTATCTCAAGATTCGGTCTTAGGGTATCCATAACGTTGATATATACTGTATGGTTATGGGGTGATATAAGTTATGCCTCGATTTTATGCGACCTCAATGGTATTGTAACTTTCATTGTTCAGTTAACATTTTCCTCTCCTCTACAAACGTAAAACACACTATGTGCACTGGTTTTTTTCTACCCTACCTGGCGTTGTTTCCTCTATGGCTAAATGTTGTTCCATTGCCCAGACTGGGAGTTATAAGGAGACCTTGTGGCTTACTACTGTTTCTGTATCGAAAGGGTTTTTCCTGTGGTTGATATGTATCAGAGGAACTCCAGTTCTATGTGATATTGTTAAATAAGCACGCTCTTGATTGTCTCCTTGTATTTGTTTCGATAGAGATCGATTTTAAATCTCCAACTGTTCTTTCTCCTTTCAGCATCTTCTTTGTTGTCAAATATTGGTTTATCAAGTGGATTGGTTATGGAATTTTTCGTCGATTCCCTATCTCATATTTCTATGATTAAATTGGTTGAATAGTTACAATTGGGAACGAACAATAATATGCAGTAGAGGGTTGTCTTATTTTCATTATGCTTCCACTCATTGTGTTCTTACAGCATGGTCTTAATTGAAAATGGGAAACACCTGTGTGTTTTGCTAGGCCCGATCATGGTTATAGCTAATTGTGGGTTTTATGGTGACTGTGTGTATTTGGTTATGTTCATTGTGCATATCTTATTGAATCATCGTGCATATTATAAATGGTTACATCGACAGTGATGAGTCTTGGGTTTTATGTTGACTGTGGTTTCTTTGCAAAATCTTATTGGTTGATATGATGAAGAATGTGTTTAATCAAGCATGTTTTGGAAGTCTGTTTGTATTTGAAAAGGGACCTGTGTATATTTTAATTTGGGCTGATTGTGAATTGGTAGATAGTGGATGTTATTTTTATAGTGATGCATTATGGGATAGAGGTGGAGAAATATTGTTGTGCATTTTATTTAAATTCTTAAAAGGAAAGAAAAGAAATTAAAGACCAAGCATTTTCTTAACAGTATTGTTGAATGGAAAGTTGTTTTGATTATGAGTATGATTGCACAGACTGTTCTAAATTGAGAAGTTTTGGAAATTTAAACGCTGGAACAATGAATGGTTTGATACACAGTAATTGTTGATATGGTGTTGGTATTTTTTGGATTGATTTGTACAAAGTTATGATTATTGATTATTTAATTTGTTTTATGAAAAGTATATGTTATTTCCCTACCATTCTCTCACTGTTTTACACATTACGAATCCCCTCACATTCCCAGATTCACTATTCATGCCCTGTTCTTAAAATTAAATTATAATTAAATGAAAACTCTGTATTATAGCAATTGAACGATGACACATAGATGAGTTACAGTTGATATGCTTTGTTATTACAATACAATTTATTTTTTGATGATTTGTTGAGCAGTAATCATGATCTACCCCCTTTCTTTTTATCACTTTTCTCTAATACAACCCCTCATATATCCCATAACCCTTATTCACCCCTTTCTCATTGACAAGTATTAAACGATTTGTATGGATTGGATTGCATGAGTCTGATGTGTTGCTGAGATAGACTTTGTTTCATATTTAAAGAGATGTCATGTATGGTTTGTTGAAGAAACTAGTTGCTAATAAACGCTGCATACAGGAATGAGCTTCTTCAACAGAGGAAGCCATGGTCGGAATAACAAGGGAAGATGAAATTGGAATAGCGGCCCTAGAAGGTCAAGGTTTTCGATACATTTTAATGCAGATCCACAAGAATTGAACCAACTTTTCCAAGCTGCATTTTTCAACTGGATTGGAAAAGGGGTGGTCCAACCTAGGATAGAAGGCCTCCTTTCCAACCCCCACGTGTCCTTGGTATCCCAGTTCCCCCTCATGTCTCATTAAAACTTGAAGTCCCTAAAAATGACGGATGGCAAGATATTTTCCACCCGACAGTGTTCCAACATCTTGGCTGTCCCAATTTGTCTCTACCTACTCCTCCTCCATCAATTAAACCAATTTTCCAATATTCCCTTGCACACTCACCTGTACAGTCTTCCCACACAAGAAAGAGGCTAAAAATCGAAGCCCACCATGCACTTGATAAAGGAAATGTTGTTGTTTCCCCCTACTCTCCCTCAAGTGAATCTTCCAAATCTGCTTCATCCCTCATGCACTTGAGAGATGATTTCTCTCATGTTTTTAGTGAGATCAGGCCTAAAGACTCCACACAGCCTAAGGAAAAATCAAAGAAATAAAAGGGAAACAGCAACAATAAGGGGAAAATTGCCTCCCAAAGTGGCAAATATGGTTTGTGAGTGTTTTTATTTATTGATTGTTAAGAACAGTTGACTGCTGAAGTTTTTGGACAACACGCTATTTTTGGATATTTTGGATATTACATTTTTTTGATATGGTTTCAAATATCATTGATATTAATTTTCAAATTATGAGAATGATGATGGGAGCCACAAGGAGGGATGTGTTTGATTGTTTGACTAGTTTTTTTTATGTTGTTAAGAAACTAAAGGGAGTCGCAAGGGGTCCCACCTACTAGTTATTATTTATTAAAGACCCTTATTATTATTTTATTAATTTTCCCCCTATACTAAAAGTTAGTTGAGTTTTAGTTAACTTAACTAAAAGAGGTAGTTTAACTACTTCAACTAATTTTGATATCTTAAAGGCAAAAAGAGAAGGAGGAACAAAAGGAGAAAGCATACTAATCTCTACTCTTGAGTTTTATTGAGATAGTTTAGTTTTCATTCATTCATTAATTCATTGAAAGCCTAATTCTCTTTTATGACAGCAGGGTTCTATTGTAGAAAACAAGATTCAAGGCTAAAATACATCATTCAGACACTTGTTTTTTAGAGGTGTTGATATATCTTTGATAGTTTGTGTAGACTTGTTTGTTTGTGAATTAAATTTCATGACTGATGAAGGATATTGTGCAGAGTCGAGTGGGAAACAATTTGTGGAAAAATGATCCATCTTTTAAAGTTCAATTTTTTACTTTCTGTCAAAAGTTCTCTTGTATGGTTTTCATCGGTGACATCTAAGTTTGACTTTGGTCCAAACTTCCTCATGGAATTTTGTAAAGAGAACAATTCTTTTGATTAATTGGAATGAAATAAGCAATTTCTTTTTATCACATCTAGGTTAATTATTGACTTGGTATTTTTTCTTTTGTATCTACATTTACTTTTCAATCTATTATATTCAGAAATTTACATAAATATTGAATTTTTCAGCAATCTTTTATTTATAAGAAAATCAGCCTAAGCCCTTGTAACCAATACTTGTGGATTAGGAAACAATTTTTGAGGCTATAAACATAGGGTTATATTCCTGTCTATATTTCCTTAGCCAAGAAAGATATGAAAATTCTTGAGTAAGATCATTTCATATATTTTCCTCAACACAGATAAGATGCCACCCTAGATAGAGAAAGAAAAGATGAAGAGGAGTTGGCCACTGCGCTAAAGGAGTTGGAGCATATGCGCCATTTGGCGAAATATTATCAAGACTCCACACAATCCACAGTGTTTTTGAAAAGTGAATTCCAAGACGTCTATGAAAAATTGACAAATGAATGAAACCTTTTCACTACAAGGATAGTCAACTTCCAAGAAGACACCCTTATGTCATTAGCAACCTGCAAGGTCATGGAAAGATAGTACGAAAAGGCCCACCAAGTAGTGGAAAGAATTGATTACATCAGTGTGGTTCAAAAGGTATGAGTGTTGGCATGTTTACAGGAAGAATGTGCTTGTCATTGATGGAAA
>ML777928.1:72378-85496 GCA_009831015.1 Picea engelmannii | reverse complement strand
AAACACACATATCTATGTGAATATTCTAAGTCTAACATAATAAAAAACCTTAACTTGTATCCATATTATATGCTCCTCCTTTATAACATATATATGTTATGTTTAAACTTAAAATCAAAACCCATATAACTCTTTAAAAGTTTATGCCACTCAAAAATTCAAGCTCAACATACCTTGAATGCCATGGTAATTATGAGCATTAAAACTTTTAATTCATTAGGAATGTAATCATATAGGAACAAAAAGGACCATACCGTTTTTCAAATAAATAACTTCGTGGATATCATACTTAAAGCTGCCAATCAATGTTAAATGTTACCATAATGTTGATAAGAGAATAGAGTACATTTGCAACTTATCAGATGTCATTTCGATGATAGTTTGATGCCTTTTAAAAATACCATAGAACACACTTTATAAGAATGAAAACAAGTATTTTGTATAAGCCTTTAATCCACGATCCATATATATATATATATATATATATATATATATATAATCACAGAAAATCATTAAACCACTAATATAAAAAACCATATATGAATGATGTCTCAAACTGAAACTGATAACATGTTGTTGTAATCTAGGGAAACGTAGGGAGAGTTACTAGTAGATCCTTACATAGACATGTTGAGCATTCAACACACCCTAAAAGCCTTATGAAATTTTATCACTTTTGGGGTACCACTAGTTTTCTTCACTGTCTGAATCGATTTCACTTTGGGAAATGGTTTATCCTTTTTTGTTTTCATGGCTCTTATCATCATGTCAAGTTTATTTGAACTTGTGAAACCTCATGTCTAAAAGAACATGACACCCAAATTAAGAATCGACAACTAACACTGCACCTAACGCGCTCAGGTTCGGGGTCAAAAAAAATTCAAGCAAGTAAAGGAACCACACAATTACAATAGTTGTCGAGCATTGATCCCCATAGGCATCGGCAAAATGTGGAGTTGGTTTGCGTAAGTTATTCACATGAAGTTTCAAGAGATAGTCGATCCCCTTCAACATCGATAAAATATGGGAATGATAGATGTTAACAAAGGACGTAAAGAAAACACTAATAGATGATGACCGATGCACTTTATCGAGGTGAGGGAAATCTAGAAAGGTTAAAACAATCATTTTGTGTACGACAAACATATCGTTGATCCCCGATCCCCGATGCATTTTCAGCATTGGGACTTTTTCGAGAGAATCGATCCGAGAGCACTTGGGTAGGTCTATCGTTGATCATCAATCCTTGATGATTTTTGGCGTCGATAAGATAGGATTGGGTTTTAGAACGTATATCTTAAAGAAAGTCTCAATTCTGATTAACACAAGAAAATGAATTCATTGGTCTCGAATTCCACATGTCTTTATCACGTAAGGGGGTCATACGACCTAGTTTCGTCCCGAGTCATGTTAAGGTTCCCTGGGTCCTAGTCACACCTCCTAGTCATATTTTTCATGTCAGCTCTGTACGAAAAGATTAATCGATGTCAGAGTTGTTGCAAGAAGATATCAACGAAAAGTGTTTGAAGCAGAATCCTGACCCCCGACCCACCAATTGGACTAGCGAAACGATGGGATGTTTTCGGCATAAGATACGATCGGATTTGGAAATTTAATAGACTAGTTAATGCTTGATCTCGCATTTTTTTCTAACTCATGCGTTGATTAAACAAAAACAATTTGAAACCGCCAATAGACCACGTTACAACCCATGCCCGCGCCATCAACCTGTGATGAATTTAATTTTAAACATCTTTGAATATCTGGCAATAGATTTAATGAAAACACACTCATAACCTGAATTAAATGCATGATGCAACAAGGTAAGTTTATCCCTATTTAAATATCTAGAACAATTTTGAACAAATTCATTCTACGCACAAGTTTGAATTCCAAAGCATCTGAAGGAGAAAAGAAAGTGTCTCGAGACTATGTTGACCCTCACATTATTAAAACCAAGTTAAACAAGATGCAGAGGTGTGTTCAAGTTTTTCAATTCGTTGGTCATAATTTATATATGCATCTGATTTTCTTGCACAGTCTCTAAACTATGTTCTAGATGCAGGTTGTTGACGATTAAAATCGCAATGAGGAATTTCTCCTGCAAAGTATTGCTAAAGCCCTATTATTTAAAATATGCTAATAATATAATACTAGTAGGTGGGACCCCCTTCTAGACTGGAGGCTCAAAGATAGACATATCAAACATTTTTTTGTTGTTGTTTTGACGTTGCTTACACAGTCCTACATGGTTGACAATGCAGTCTTGGTTTCATTTTGGCATAGTAACAGGTGGATGATGCATTTTATGGGATGTTTCTGCAATTCAAGGCGTTATTTTTTATGTTATGATGGGCATGTATTCACAGTTTCTATGATTTAACTATGTCACAAATCATCGTGATATACTAACTGGCCACATATACACAAGAAATATGTTAATAACAACATAACCAAAACAAAGAAAGAGAACTTATGAAAAATCCAAAAGGGAAAGGATCTATGTTTAAGCTATGTTAAGGGTTATGTGAAAATGGAAAAGTAAAATATGTTAGTGGTAATCCTAACTATTATGTGGTTGGTTAGTGTCTATGCGATTTTCATTTGAATTATTTTGGGCTCCTATAACATTGCAATACATATGATATGGTATATAGCTTGGAAAAGGTTAACGTGTGAATGTTTGGGTGGCGCATTGGGCAAGGAATATCGTCGCAGATTTCAATGGTTTGGGAATTGAATACATGGTTTAATGAATGGTGAATGTTTAATTGTCTTATACTTTGAATTGAATAGGATAGGAGATGGAAGCAACCTGCAGTAAATGCACGTCACTCCATACTCCCCCCATCAGTTGTCACCCTAGTTGTTCCTTGTTGCATTTTAGTCTGTTGGTGGTTAAGCTCCGCATTTGAGGCTCAAGAAGAAGAATGCTTGGCCAACTCACCCTTTTAAGCTCTTTTTTATAGGTATGTTTTTTTTTTCATTCCATCCATGAATTATGCTCTGTGTATGAAGAAACAATGGCTCATTAATGCTTGGGTTTGTGTGCTCCTAAGAATTTCAACTATGTAAATGCATGTTATTTCTTTATGAGATGACTTTGTAATTGTTCGGATTGCAAGAAAAAGAATTGGTTTTTTGGTTTAGTTGTACATTCACTGGTTGCTCTGTCGGTTAAAATCATGGTGGGTCTCTGTGGATATTAAGTGAATGCAGTATTATCAGTTTGTATATATGGTGGAGGGTTTTTTTCTGTGTATTATAGCCAGTTGTTCCCTCACAGTCATGAGTATAACCCTATCCAGTCGCATTCGGATTTCCATACGGTTGTTGTGTATTTTCTTCATACCAGAGTCATGGTCGTGGGCTCATTCTCATTGTCTTGGCACCAAAGTATCTCAAGATTCGGTCTTAGGGTATCCATAACGTTGATATATACTGTATGGTTATGGGGTGATATAAGTTATGCCTCGATTTTATGCGACCTCAATGGTATTGTAACTTTCATTGTTCAGTTAACATTTTCCTCTCCTCTACAAACGTAAAACACACTATGTGCACTGGTTTTTTTCTACCCTACCTGGCGTTGTTTCCTCTATGGCTAAATGTTGTTCCATTGCCCAGACTGGGAGTTATAAGGAGACCTTGTGGCTTACTACTGTTTCTGTATCGAAAGGGTTTTTCCTGTGGTTGATATGTATCAGAGGAACTCCAGTTCTATGTGATATTGTTAAATAAGCACGCTCTTGATTGTCTCCTTGTATTTGTTTCGATAGAGATCGATTTTAAATCTCCAACTGTTCTTTCTCCTTTCAGCATCTTCTTTGTTGTCAAATATTGGTTTATCAAGTGGATTGGTTATGGAATTTTTCGTCGATTCCCTATCTCATATTTCTATGATTAAATTGGTTGAATAGTTACAATTGGGAACGAACAATAATATGCAGTAGAGGGTTGTCTTATTTTCATTATGCTTCCACTCATTGTGTTCTTACAGCATGGTCTTAATTGAAAATGGGAAACACCTGTGTGTTTTGCTAGGCCCGATCATGGTTATAGCTAATTGTGGGTTTTATGGTGACTGTGTGTATTTGGTTATGTTCATTGTGCATATCTTATTGAATCATCGTGCATATTATAAATGGTTACATCGACAGTGATGAGTCTTGGGTTTTATGTTGACTGTGGTTTCTTTGCAAAATCTTATTGGTTGATATGATGAAGAATGTGTTTAATCAAGCATGTTTTGGAAGTCTGTTTGTATTTGAAAAGGGACCTGTGTATATTTTAATTTGGGCTGATTGTGAATTGGTAGATAGTGGATGTTATTTTTATAGTGATGCATTATGGGATAGAGGTGGAGAAATATTGTTGTGCATTTTATTTAAATTCTTAAAAGGAAAGAAAAGAAATTAAAGACCAAGCATTTTCTTAACAGTATTGTTGAATGGAAAGTTGTTTTGATTATGAGTATGATTGCACAGACTGTTCTAAATTGAGAAGTTTTGGAAATTTAAACGCTGGAACAATGAATGGTTTGATACACAGTAATTGTTGATATGGTGTTGGTATTTTTTGGATTGATTTGTACAAAGTTATGATTATTGATTATTTAATTTGTTTTATGAAAAGTATATGTTATTTCCCTACCATTCTCTCACTGTTTTACACATTACGAATCCCCTCACATTCCCAGATTCACTATTCATGCCCTGTTCTTAAAATTAAATTATAATTAAATGAAAACTCTGTATTATAGCAATTGAACGATGACACATAGATGAGTTACAGTTGATATGCTTTGTTATTACAATACAATTTATTTTTTGATGATTTGTTGAGCAGTAATCATGATCTACCCCCTTTCTTTTTATCACTTTTCTCTAATACAACCCCTCATATATCCCATAACCCTTATTCACCCCTTTCTCATTGACAAGTATTAAACGATTTGTATGGATTGGATTGCATGAGTCTGATGTGTTGCTGAGATAGACTTTGTTTCATATTTAAAGAGATGTCATGTATGGTTTGTTGAAGAAACTAGTTGCTAATAAACGCTGCATACAGGAATGAGCTTCTTCAACAGAGGAAGCCATGGTCGGAATAACAAGGGAAGATGAAATTGGAATAGCGGCCCTAGAAGGTCAAGGTTTTCGATACATTTTAATGCAGATCCACAAGAATTGAACCAACTTTTCCAAGCTGCATTTTTCAACTGGATTGGAAAAGGGGTGGTCCAACCTAGGATAGAAGGCCTCCTTTCCAACCCCCACGTGTCCTTGGTATCCCAGTTCCCCCTCATGTCTCATTAAAACTTGAAGTCCCTAAAAATGACGGATGGCAAGATATTTTCCACCCGACAGTGTTCCAACATCTTGGCTGTCCCAATTTGTCTCTACCTACTCCTCCTCCATCAATTAAACCAATTTTCCAATATTCCCTTGCACACTCACCTGTACAGTCTTCCCACACAAGAAAGAGGCTAAAAATCGAAGCCCACCATGCACTTGATAAAGGAAATGTTGTTGTTTCCCCCTACTCTCCCTCAAGTGAATCTTCCAAATCTGCTTCATCCCTCATGCACTTGAGAGATGATTTCTCTCATGTTTTTAGTGAGATCAGGCCTAAAGACTCCACACAGCCTAAGGAAAAATCAAAGAAATAAAAGGGAAACAGCAACAATAAGGGGAAAATTGCCTCCCAAAGTGGCAAATATGGTTTGTGAGTGTTTTTATTTATTGATTGTTAAGAACAGTTGACTGCTGAAGTTTTTGGACAACACGCTATTTTTGGATATTTTGGATATTACATTTTTTTGATATGGTTTCAAATATCATTGATATTAATTTTCAAATTATGAGAATGATGATGGGAGCCACAAGGAGGGATGTGTTTGATTGTTTGACTAGTTTTTTTTATGTTGTTAAGAAACTAAAGGGAGTCGCAAGGGGTCCCACCTACTAGTTATTATTTATTAAAGACCCTTATTATTATTTTATTAATTTTCCCCCTATACTAAAAGTTAGTTGAGTTTTAGTTAACTTAACTAAAAGAGGTAGTTTAACTACTTCAACTAATTTTGATATCTTAAAGGCAAAAAGAGAAGGAGGAACAAAAGGAGAAAGCATACTAATCTCTACTCTTGAGTTTTATTGAGATAGTTTAGTTTTCATTCATTCATTAATTCATTGAAAGCCTAATTCTCTTTTATGACAGCAGGGTTCTATTGTAGAAAACAAGATTCAAGGCTAAAATACATCATTCAGACACTTGTTTTTTAGAGGTGTTGATATATCTTTGATAGTTTGTGTAGACTTGTTTGTTTGTGAATTAAATTTCATGACTGATGAAGGATATTGTGCAGAGTCGAGTGGGAAACAATTTGTGGAAAAATGATCCATCTTTTAAAGTTCAATTTTTTACTTTCTGTCAAAAGTTCTCTTGTATGGTTTTCATCGGTGACATCTAAGTTTGACTTTGGTCCAAACTTCCTCATGGAATTTTGTAAAGAGAACAATTCTTTTGATTAATTGGAATGAAATAAGCAATTTCTTTTTATCACATCTAGGTTAATTATTGACTTGGTATTTTTTCTTTTGTATCTACATTTACTTTTCAATCTATTATATTCAGAAATTTACATAAATATTGAATTTTTCAGCAATCTTTTATTTATAAGAAAATCAGCCTAAGCCCTTGTAACCAATACTTGTGGATTAGGAAACAATTTTTGAGGCTATAAACATAGGGTTATATTCCTGTCTATATTTCCTTAGCCAAGAAAGATATGAAAATTCTTGAGTAAGATCATTTCATATATTTTCCTCAACACAGATAAGATGCCACCCTAGATAGAGAAAGAAAAGATGAAGAGGAGTTGGCCACTGCGCTAAAGGAGTTGGAGCATATGCGCCATTTGGCGAAATATTATCAAGACTCCACACAATCCACAGTGTTTTTGAAAAGTGAATTCCAAGACGTCTATGAAAAATTGACAAATGAATGAAACCTTTTCACTACAAGGATAGTCAACTTCCAAGAAGACACCCTTATGTCATTAGCAACCTGCAAGGTCATGGAAAGATAGTACGAAAAGGCCCACCAAGTAGTGGAAAGAATTGATTACATCAGTGTGGTTCAAAAGGTATGAGTGTTGGCATGTTTACAGGAAGAATGTGCTTGTCATTGATGGAAAAAATAGCAGTGAACTAAACCTCGAGAGCGCAGAAGATGAGAAAGCTCATAAGAGATAGTGGTTTCCAGAAGTGCGGACGAGGTCCAAGAGACAGACACGTAGGAGGAGCAAAGGTCGAGACTTGTGAACACTTAGAAAGCCTTCTAAGACAGAGAGATCAAAAGCTCAGGAGGAAGATCAACAGTGGTCATTGGATCACTGATCTAGAGGACCAACAATCATCGGATTCAATTAAGTGGAAGGACAGGATAAGAAAGGGTTGATATATAAGATCACGATCACCCAAATTTCCATCACCTGTCGAATCGAAATAAGTGGAAGGATAGGATAAGTTAGAATAAGGGTGTGCTAATCTCAGCGGCTGATAATCGGGCACTCAGATCTATGGCCAACGGGGCATATTGGAATCCCCTGACCTTTTTTCCTTTAACCGTGGGGGGGGGTCTGAGTTGGTGATATTTTCCACGTGGTACCCTCATACATGTCACCTTCTTTTCAACTCAATCCCCCCTCACTCATTACCACTTACCACCTAACCCCCCCTCCGAGTAAACCACCAAACCACTCATACATACCACCTCCATGCTCTGACGTCACACTCCACTACCCACTACATCTCACACTCCACTACCGCGCTCTGCCTCCACACTCCACTACACTGCCTACATGCCTCACCCACATCAACATACCACCTCAGCAAGGACATGTGGTAGACCATGTCAAAAAGGACATATGGAAGACCACATCAGCAAGTACACATGGCATAATCAGATGATGACAAGTGTCAAGAGGAAATTGGCTCGTGCCATGTAAACAAGTGACGTAAGAAAGAAACATCGCTCTGGGAGATTTACTTTGAGAGTTTCATCACCAACAAATGTCAAAAGTCCCAAAGGACTAAGGTCTGAATTCTCTCTCAGTAGTCTGATCTAAAGATCACTTTGGGTTCATTCTCAACTGTTGATCTAGTTCAGTGGAAGGAAAGAGTAAATGGAAGTGTTAATCGACAACAAGGGGTCTCCACCTCCTATGACTTATTCAACAGGTGACCACTCTGAAAGAGAATGAAGCAGTAATTAGCCTAAATTCCTGAAATCCAAAACACCGAAGACCCAAAGAAGACCCTGGGCGTTGATTGCTAGGAGGGGTACGTGTCAAAAGATTATGCATTCGGGTGAAATCACTCCAGGAGAAACGAGTGAATAGGAGTTGAAACTTTTGAAGCCCGAAGTTTTGAAGTCACTCATGGTTGTTGATCATGCAGGAGGGTACGTGTCAATAGATCGTTGACTCTAGGTGAAAGTGTCCATGGAAAAGTGAAGTGTCAAAGAGTCGAAAAGGTTGGAGTCCTAGAGCGGAGGATAGTCATTTGATTAAGGAGGAAAAATGTCAACAGATCTTCCATTTCGGAAGATATCCAGTCAGAAGAAATGAGAAGTTTAGATTCAAAATCTCTAAAGTCCAAAGACCCGAAGGAGATATCAACCGTTGATCTGAGAGGGACACGTGTCAGTGGATTTTCAACTCTGGAAGATTGACATACGAAGGAAAGCAAGGGTTGAGATTTGAAACTCTCGAAGCCCGGATCATGAAATAAATCACAGTCGTTGATTTAGGAAGGTTAGATATGATCCGTAGATCATAAAATAACAAATCTAAACCGTCTATTTAGGAGCATCGTCAAGATCATGAGATCGACAGTACCATCACATTGTAGGGATTCAAGATGCGTAAACTTTAAAAATATGAAGTCGGGCCGCAATTGAAACCACAGTTTTGGAGAAAGGACAAGTGGAGGCTCGAGGTAAATTGCAGGTCAAAAAGAAGTTTGATACAAACCACCTTTGGATGCACCCGCAATCTCGTGATCACATGAGATATTCGCCCAAGGTCATATCGAGAAACGAAGCTAGTGCTCACTAGATCAAGATCGAAAAGCGCCTTTTGAATAGGCCTTTGGTCACCTCCAGTGGTCACGTGAAGGAAGGGGCTTAGAATCCAAAGAAGCCAAACACGATCAAATGTAACTACCAGAGAAGATGAAGATTTGTGACTTCCAGAGAAGCCAGAGAATATCATGATAATGGCCGCTAATGATGAAAAGATTCAGAATAACCTCCAGAGAAGATGAAGAGTTTGAATGATGATGAGGCAGAGGAATCGAGGTGAGAAAGACATGCATAACATAGAATATAGTGTGCCTTTTCAATAGTTATGCATGTGGGTAGAATGTGACCGTGTACAGGACCTGAACTAGAGATCAGAGGTGCAACGTATAGCATGCAGAGACAACACAGAGTATAAAGGAAGAAGAGAAGATGAACATAGAATGAGAGTGTGGAGCATGAGAAAGAGTAGAGTATAGAAGAAAAATAGAGTAATAGAAGCTGGAAGAGGAAGAGGAGACATGGAGTTGTAACAGACCATATCAGAGACATAGAAAGTAAGTAAAGTTTTTTAAGATTCAATCAGGGTGTCAGGGTGGTGTTAGGGAGGATTGCATTCCTCTAAATTCTAGTTGGTGCTAGAAGATATTATGGGAGTTGGTTCTTCCTTTTGATATTTTGGTAGTTGTGGAAGGTATTTACCTCCACGTGTAAACCTGACGAGAATAGAAGACTCCGGGAAGCAAGAGAAACCCTAATGAGTTGGCTAATAAACCCTTGTCATCTCAAGAAGATAATATGTATTAGGTTATTAGCCTTCAAGAGAAGAAGTCGGCCAAAAGAATTAATATATATTGAATAGACAGGTACCATGAAGGAGAAGTCGGTCCCAGTAAGTTTTCCAAAACCATTATAAATACAGGGCGACAGTCTCTCATTTGAAACATCTCAGCAGTTGTAGAGAGCCAGTTCTGTGCAGTGCAGTTGCAGCCTTGTGCACAGGTTTGGAGGAGAGTTTTTGGTGCAGTTGTTACATCTAGCAGTTATGTTTTGTCTTGGACTATATCTTCGCTAGGGTTTGGACTATCTGATCAGATCTTTGTAATGTGCTATCCTTGGGAAAAGGTGTTCTGCCCTTTGTTTGGATATCTAGCCTAGGGTTTGCTTCCGAAGAGATTCTCTGTCAAGGTTAAGGTGATCGGAGGGTGGCTTCGGCCTATGTTTGGGTGACAAGGGTATTGTCAATGGTAAAAAGAGCATAGATATTTCATATTCTAACAGGTTATGGGTCCACGCCTCCTTCATTCAGTCTAAATGTTGGAAGGAAAACATAGTCGCTAGGGTTACTAGCAGAAGGAGCTTCCAAGACACTATCGCTAGGGTTACTAGCAGAAGCAGCTTCCAAGACACTATCGCTAGGGTTCCTAGTAGGAGTAGTTGCAGAAACCCTAATCCTCTCATTGAGGTACCTTAAGTGAAAATATTGACCTAATCTTCAAACAGATCAGTGAGACCTAGCCTAGTGCATCTCTTGGTATTCTCAGTAAGCCAAAGATGTCAAGTTTGAGTTTGTGGTCAAATATAGGGTTTGACCAAGTCAAAGCATCCATGACCTAATCTATGAAGTCAGAGAACAAGTTAGATGGAGCCTCTAACTTTAGAGCATGGAATACAAGGATTGACCTCATCCTTGCCAAGAATAAAGTGTTGGATATCGTGAAAGGAAAGATCGTGGAACCAGTGTTTGAAGAAGGAAAAGAGAAGGAACCACAAAACGTTGCAGTTATGGAGAAGTTCAAACACGGTGACATCAATGCCATGAGTATCATAGTGGACTCTTTAAAAGACCACTTGATACCCTACATCTCTCATCTTGACTCATCGAAGAAGGTGTACGATGCCCTAACAATCCTCTTCTCAGTTAGAAACATTGGACAAATCATGAGTTTGAAGAATGAGCTTCGTAACATGAAGATGAATGATGTTGATAGCATAACATCATACTTTGTGAGGATCTCCCAGTTAAGAGATCAACTACAAGCTATTGAAGAGATCACTTCAGAAAAGGAATTGGTAAACATAGTACTCAATGGTCTTCCCAAGACGTGGGATTCATTTGCTGCAAGAATGAACACAAGGAAGGAGTATCCAACATTTGAAGAACTTTTAAGAATCAAGGATAAATGCAAAAGAGAAACCCCAAAAGAAGTACGATGATCAAGCCTTCATAGAAAGATTCAAGAATCTCAGGAATAAAAAAAAATAAAAAATAAAATTGGTTCAAGGAGCAAGCCAAATCAAGAGAAAGACATTTCAGAAGTACAATGCTTCGACTATCGAAAGTATGGTCACTACAAGAACCATTGTCCCGAGCTAAAGAAAATGAAGGAGAAACACGAAGCATCAATTTCCGAAGAAAAGGAACCTACAAAGAAGACTAAGAGGGATGGAAGAGACTTCTTCCTCTAAAGGTAACAATACTCTTCTTATTTCTTGTACATATATCGTTTGTATCGTCTCTGTACATATCTTGTATATCTATCCCTTGAAAGATAATGTATACCAAGAAGAACTATACCTATGGAAGAACAACAAGATAAGGATTTATATCATTAGATAATACATATGAATGGATGAAATACACTGAATCAATCACGAAGAGAGTCAAAAGAAGAAAAGAAAGAAAGAAGTCAAAGAAAGACTTATAACGTTTTGTAGAAGACAACAAGACAGAAGCATGTAATTTGTTAGACAGAGAGGGCCAATTATATATATTGCAGAAGACAATAGAGAAGCAGACGGAAGCATGGACTCTATTAGATGGAGGGAGCCGATCATATGCACTCATACATGAAGCAAGGATTAGGAGGGAGATACTCCTATGATTCATTAAAAATGATGAAGTATAGAAGCCATGAAAGACAATACGTGTCCAGTTCAACCTCAGAATAAGTCATCTCCAAAGAGAAGCTTTAAAGTATCCCTAGTTGTCCATCCACGTCCATGATCTTGTGATGAAAGAAAGAAATGGAATATTTAGGGCATAGAATCTACTCCATGGATCCAAGAGATAAACATGAAGAAGAACATGAAGGTTCCAAGAAAGAAAGAGAAACTAGAACAACCAGTCATTGTATCAAGAATCACAAGATTACCAGCCTGATATGAACTCACCAAAAGCAATCAAGCAGAAGAACTGAAAAGTCGTGATGAAGAACAGTATATGAAAGACTTATGAATGAAAGCATTGGGAGATCTAGAACTAGAGGTTCTCCCAGATGGAGGGGGAATACTATAATGATTACTTGTTCTAGTACACCAGACATATCTCTTCATAAGTCATTATATCATCCATAACATCCATGAGTTGAAGTTCTACATCAGATGAATGCAAAGAATGTTCTCCAGAGAAATTTAAAGAAGAGCGTATGAAGAGAAACCTCAAAGACTTTGAGGCATACCAGAAAGAGACCCTTACATGTAGATAGAATAAGACAATTTGGTGGATAACCTCCATTGCACAATAGAAGCGTGGTGAATATTTTCTATAACAAAGATATTGTATCAAGATGATTACTCAGTAGATCAGATCTCATGATGACAGAAGAAGTTCCACATGGATATGTTCCAGTTTTTCCAACAATGATATACTCTATTGTTCAGAGCTACATAAATCCTTCACAGTGTTCCAGACTAAAGTATTTGAAATCAAGTATTACATTATCTGTGATGAAGTCTAGAAAGGAAAAAGTGGTTCTCCAATACATATCTCCACAGATGAGCAGACAAGCAGACATTTTGGTAAAGCTTCTATCCAAGATGAAAGAGTTTGTGTACTCAAGATGAAGCTCGTGGAGACTACTTCCTTACTAAAAAAGGAAGAGATGAATTTCAAGTTGGGAGGGAGCACTAAAAATATTATTGAAGACATTTATTTTTTGAGAATGAAAAATAGCTCAGTTGGGCAGATCCTTTCTTGTTCGGAAAGTGGATTGAGATTTCTGATGGACAATGATTTCCCATTGTGGTTA
>ML777928.1:40705-72278 GCA_009831015.1 Picea engelmannii | reverse complement strand
CCCTTGGAGCACGTGGTGCATCCTGAAGGGCACGTCGCATGGATGATGATGAAGACAAAACTTAAATGACCCTAAGACCTTAACGCCCGATAAGTTCTTAAGAATGACTCCCCTAATTAAATTGTCGCCCTGTTCAAACCAAAACCTAAATTAAAACATCTCTTAGTTAAATGTGACAAGCCCTAAGAAAAGATTTACAAAAAAATAAACCTAGGGAGTAAGCTAAAAACCCTCCTAGGTGTTAATTAAAGTCTTATTAAGGTAAAGGGGATAAAGTAACGGGGAAATTAAATTAAGTGAAACCCATGGCCTTTAATTGATAAAGAAGGAATAAAAATTTTAAAGTGGGGAAGTATTAAAGGATAGAAATTTTTAAAAATATATTGAAAAGATAAAAGAACTGCATTTATCTTTTGGGTTCAAAAAACAAAAATAACCAGAGAGATTTAAATAATAAAAATTAAGAAACTTAAGGAGTAAATTAAGGAATGATGAATGAGTAAATTAAGGAGTAAATTAAGGAATGATTCAGGAGTGATTTAAGGAGTAAATTAAGGAGGAATTTAAGGAGTGATTTTGAGGAAGTGAGGGAATGTGAGTCTTTTAATTATTAAAAGAAATTAATTTTGGAGAACGGGAGGCATGTGTGACACTTGGATGGTGGAGACTGTTAGAGGGTTGTCATAAAAATAAAAATAAATTAATTAATTAATGATTTAGTGTTTTAGGTTAGTCTCAAATTTTGCTATAAAAGAAAGGGAAAGGAAGGAAGAAAGGGGGAACAGGAAAGCGTAACGATACGCTGTCGAATTGTGGCTTGACAGATTGCTTGTGTGGAGTTGGGTATATCTCAGCTGTGTTGGAGTGGTAGCTCAGCCGTTGAGGCAAGCTGAGACACTAGTTTATCTCTGGTTCTTGTGTGGTCCCTTTGCGGCTCGGGGGGCTAAGGGGGAAGAAGAGTACCCCTAGCGTTGGCTGGGAGGTACCGGTGAGTATTCGGTGGTCGACAAGCAGGAGAGGTACGGCGCGGAAGTGGCTCCGGGCACACGGACGACATCGAGGCAGGAGAAAGGCAATGGTATGACTCGTAAATCCATAGACTAGATTGCATGCAAATGGCCTTGTTAGTAGAGTATTTATTTTAGCTATTAGCGAGATGATGAAGGTGTTTATGAACGAGTTCCACTGAATATAATGGTATGAATCAGTTCGTGAATGACCTTGTGTTGCGCAGCCATCCTATTTTTATAAATGTTGTGTCACCCCTACATATTTATTTATATGATTTCACCGTCGTATGTTCATCCCTTGTGGTTTCTGCGCCTTCGTGTTGGGGTCTGCGTGGAGGTTAACCCTCCTTGCATACAAAAATCGGACTGCGTTTATATTTGACCTGTATATCCGTTTTTTTGTCCCTCGTAAGTGGCCCTGCGTTATGTGTTATTGAGGACGCCCTTTACCTGGTCGCTTGTTTTTATGTCGTTGCATGTGTCTTATCTCTTTCACGACAGAGTGCATTACCATCTCTACGTGCATTTGTACTATGAGCGTTATTTCTGTGTTTAAATTTGGGAGGGGGCGTTGCCCAGATGCTTGATTTATCTCTGCGTTTGGTGGGGCGTTTTTAATCGCTGATATTCGGCGTCTTTTTCTTATACTGTCCTCGGGCTTTGTTAAATTGTTTTGAGCATTCATTACATGCAGCCTCGGGCGTTTAGCATGTACAGTGGCCATCAGTTTTTGCATGATTTAATTGGGGACGCGTTATGAGCGCGTGACCTCCCGTCTGAGCCACTTTCCTTTCGTTTCGCTGCTGGTTTTCGTTGGATATTTACCCCATGGGGCTACGGCAGTGGAAATAATGATTACTAATCAAATCGTGGATATCTGCGTGGAAAAACCTACAGGTTAACTTGCTCGTCAATCCTTGATAGCTGGCCCCTTCCGTCACTGTCACTGCTGCGTGGCGAGTTTATTGTTTATCCTCTCCTTGTCATTTTGTTTTACAGTTCGTCTTATTAATTCCGTAACAGGTTGTTGTTTTACCCATTGCCATCCTGGATGCGCGATTGTTATGCCTTACCTATTGCCGTCTGAGCAGGGGTTTCTCGGAGGTCTGTTCTGTGTATTAACAATGCCCTTCGACTATTATTTTCTTGCTGTTAACTGGCAGTTTGGTTATTAACCCTGTTAAAACCAGTCTGTACATGCATGCGTGAAGTAAAGTCTGAGGGTAAAAATAGTCATCGACTTCTTAATTCAGCGCCCACTAAATCCGTCATTTCATAGCCACAGTTGTATTTCTGCCTTGTCACAGTCGATCCACTTTACTTGTCTACAGATTACCTTCCTTACCCTTGTGGTACACGGCGAATTTCAGTTGACCCTTGCATGTAGTTCCTTAACTTTTGATAAACAAACGAATGCTGGTGTAAGGTGAACCTTGAACGAAAGGGTGTTAATGAATTGTATTTACCTCCTGCTATTGTAATCATATCCTAAGGAATGGTTGTGTAAATCTAATATAAATAATGGCCTGATAAAGTATAGTCGATAGTGTTCGGACCTTTCAAAAATAAATCTTTAGAGTTGAGACTTTGCAGTCTCGTTATTTAATTGAAAGATCTTTTATTATAAAGTAAAAATAGCCTTTTTAATATGGATTCTAACATTGAGGTGAAATATGGTATATGGTCATTGTAATTATTACAATAAGGCATAGTCATGGCCCTTTGCTGCTATATATATTTACCTTCCAATTATGATGTCATATGATGGTTTTTAAATCTGATGTTATTGTGTAGGTGAGGTTATTGTTATTGTATATGTGAGGTCATTATATATGTTAGACACAATGTTAGTCATCATACGATGTCATTTATAACCATGAGTTATTGGTAAGTATTTATGCACTTGAGGTTATTCGTGTATTGAGGTTATTCCTAAATAGGAAGCCTTTTAGGAGTTTACTTATGAATAGGATGGATTATTGCATGATCGTTTAGATTTATGAATATAATGACCTAGCCGTATGAGCCCCTCAGATTGAAATAAATGTTTTTCTTGTAAAGGTTCTTTTAAATATTTTAATCGCAATATCTCGTAAATTATAGATATGACGTGATGTCAGTATGTTTTTAGATAATGTGATTTAATTAAGCTCTTTAAATCATGAAATTGCTAACCCTAGTCAATTCAAATATCGATGTGAGATTATTATTGGAGTACATTCAATACCACTATGATATTATTATTCAATATCAATGAGATGTGTTACGTTTTATCCGATTGTTTAAATGGGCTCATTAAGTATTGTAAATGTTGTATCTTGTCACTTACAATTTTGAAGGGTTGTGGAATATTCCATTATGATGATGATGTTATGTCATACCAATGTCGGGAAATATTGTTTATAGGTTCGCGATGGAATATAATTGAAATCTGAAGACGTATTGTTTTTACCGCTTAACAAGATTGAAAGTTTGGAGTTAAAAGTGTGTCCTTTATTATTTCAGTGTTATTAAAAATTATAGATGAATGTTATGGTTATCACCTTGGGATGTTAGTGCCACACACTTGGTGGAACATCCGGGAGTTGATGTACAATCAAATCCTCGGAGTTAGCAGTTGAAGGTTGTTGAGTCCTCTTCTGTACATCCTGGTTGCATCGTACTGTTCAGTATGTCACTACGTTACCCGCACGCACACACCAAAAAAAAAAAAATTGCACCTGTTATTAGAATGGTTGTCGTAACGAGGTGGTTCATTACAAGGAGCATGAGAGGAACTATGCCACGCATGAATTGGAACTTGTTGCCATTGCTCACGCCTTGAGGATGTGGATGCATTATCTCATGGGGAAGAAATTCGAATTAAGGACAGACCACATTGGCCTGAAGTATCTTTTTGAACAGTCGACCTTGAATGCCAAGCAAACAAGATGGCTGGAATTTTTAAGTGAATATGAATTCGATATCAGGCATATCAATGTAAAGGAGAATAAATTTGTTGATGCACTTAGTAGAAGAGTGCATCCAATGCATGCTACTATTATCAGTATGCATTAGTCAAACTTGAAGAGCATAATTTTAGATGGTCTTGTTACAGATCAACATTACCTACAAGTAAAGGAAAACTTATAGCAAGGAAATGTACAATAGAAAGTAAAGGAGTACGAGATAAAGGAAGTTGGATTACTCATGCATAAAAATAGAATCTAAGTTCCTAATTCTGGACAACTGAGGAATTTGGTTTTAAAGTAAATGCATGATGTTCCTTGCGTTGGACATCCAGGTTACTAGAAAACAATTACAGTAGTAAGAAGCCAGTTCTTTTGGTCAGGAATGAAGAAGGATGTTGTTGATTACATCGCTTGATGTATGGAATGTCGAAAGGTGAAGGCTAAGCATAGGCACCTAGTGGGTTTGTTGCAACCATTGTCGATCCCATAGAAGAAATGGGAAGTGATCACCATGTATTTCATCACAGGATTACCTAGAATGAATAAGAAACATGATTCAATCATGGTCGTAGTTGACAAATTAACAAAGGCTACTCATTTTGTGTCTGTGAAGACAACACATACAACAGCTAATATTGCAGATATTTTCATGAAGAAAATTGTTAGGTTGCATGGGATACCTAGGACAATCATCTCGGACAGAGATACGAAGTTTACCTCCAATTTATGGAGGGGGTTGTTTAAAATATTTGGCACAAATCTAAACTTTAGCACAACATATCATCCTCAGACAGATGGGAAAACAAAGAGGGTCAATCGAATAATTGAAGACATGTTGAGAATGTATGTGATGGATAAGCCATCTAAGTGGGAATATTACTTACACTTGGGTGATTTTGCATATAACAATGGGTATCAAGATTCATTGAAAATGAGCCCATTTGAAGCCTTGTATGGTAGGAAATGAAATAATTGAGTGAGTTGGGACAACCCAATAGATAGGGTGGTACTTGGGTCAGAGTTGCTCAAGGACATGGAAGACCAGGTGGTCAAAATTAAGCAGAATTTAAAGGCAGCTCAGGATAGATAGAAAGTTTATGTAGACAAGAACAAGACAATTAGAGAATTTAAAGTAGGGGAGCATGTACTTTTGAAAGTGAAGCCCAAGAAAATCTCTTTGAAATTGGGTAGTTGTACAAAGCTGGCAACCAGATTCTATGGTCCATTTGAAATATTGGACAGAATAGAGCCAGTTGCATACATGCTTGCATTGTCTGCTTCCATGAATGTGCATAATGTATTTCATGTATATTTACTAAATAAATATGTACATGATCCTAACCATGTTATTGATTGGCATCTGATTCAGGTAGAGACGGAGGGAGACTTTCAGGTTCATCCAGTGCAAATATTGGACAGAAAAGTCAAAATGCTCTGGAATCGAGTTATAGAACTGGTAAAAGTTCAGTGGACCTACTACAGTCCTGAAGAAGCTACCTAGGAGCATGAAGATGCCATGCAGGAAGAGTACCCACAGCGTTTTGAATAAATTTGATATTTTCATTTATGTTTTGTATATGCACTGAGGACGGTGCCAAAATAAGGGGGAGGGGATGTAACACCCCAAGTTTTGAACCCCCATTTTAAATAATGTATTTTTACAATGCTGAGAGGCCAGAGTACCCAGAAAATTATTGAAGGGTCAATATGCACAAGAAATGTAATATTTTGATCACTAATAATAACAAGCACATCGTTGGTTTCTGGATAGACAAGGACTAGAGTTATAGGGGGTTATGAGTCCACAAGAGAGGGAGCTTGAGGGACTAAGTTTTATTCCTTTTTTTCATATTACCCTTTTTGTCTAAGGGAGGGGATCGGTTAGGTGAACTTATTGGGGAAGGCCAAGAGGTTCTTGTTTTCCCCACGAGGTTACTTAAAACTGCCTCTAGTCTAATGGGGGGGTTGGAATGATGACTTGGTCATTGATTTCCTGTTCACTCACTTATTCTTCCCTAACACACTCCCATACACTCCCTGACCCATTCATCGACCCATCCTCACCTACGTCTTGGTTGGCAAAGCGAAAGTAAATAGATCTACTGAAGAATTAGCCATGGGATAGTTGGTTGTAGTGGTCGCTGGTGTGATCCAGTCGTGACCTGGGGCCTACATGTCTGAAATGAATTGGCCTATGCCCTATTTTTCTCACAACTGTGAGTCCTGAGAGTTCCAGCATTGAGATTCTAGACTAGCTGTGCTAGAAGCCCTGGTAGGAAGGAGATGGATTGTCTGAGGGACTGCGTGGCAGAGAAGGGTGGACGTCCATTCTCTCGGGTGGCATAGGCTAGGAAGAAGAGAGATGGGTACTTGGATTTTTGTGGGTGTCAGGAAGCCTATGAGATCTTGAGATATGAACGGTTTGGGAACCCAAGTACACTCTGGAACCATCCTTGTGGATTCATAGCCCTGGCTCGGGGGTGACACTGTTGTTGAGATTTGGAGCAATGGTGTATACAGTTGGGTGGAACTTCCGTGTTCTGCAACCAGTCAGTGTCATCTTTCATAAAGATAAGTGACCTCTGTCATGATATCCCTACATGTGTATGAATGTATTTCCGCTGTGTAATTTAATTATCATCTACATTTGTACAAATTTGTTTCCATTATGTATATTTAATTATCATTTAAAGTAATCTTTAGATTATGCATGCTTGTTGGATATTGTTGTGCATGTTGTTAAATTTGTTATCTTATTCATCCTTAATGACTAAAGAAGGTATATGTAAGAGAAATAAGTTTGGGGGCGAGCTTCCAGGTAGCGCACCCAGCTTGTGGGTGGCTAGGTATGTTACATCATAGAAAAAAGGTAAGCAGACCAGTAGTCGACACCCCCGACCAGGTTTTTGTTCACACAGTAGAAGACCTGATAGATTCTACCCTCACCGAGATCGAACATCCCCTCAATCTAATCCCTAAAACACCAGCTGGTAACTACTTTGAGCCTAACAATTTTGAATCTGATGAGGAAGGGTTTAACTCAGATCACTCAGGTTCGGAGTCGGACGACATGCAGGATAAAGTGATCATAATGAAGAAAGGGGAAACCCACCTCGAAATAATCAACCTTGGTTGGCCGGATATTCTCTAGAAATCATTGGATGAGTACATAACCTTCCCTAACATCCAGAAAATTTACTCCCTAAATTTGACCCTGAATCCTCAGGATTTCTTGAGGACCATATCAAAAAGTTCACACTAGCTATTAGACTAATGAATGCCCAACATGAAATGTAGTATGCAAGATTTTCCCCTATATCTATGAGAATTCAACCTCCATGTGGTATTTTAACTTTCCTATAGGGTCCATAACTAGTTGGACAAAGTTTCAAAAAGATTTTTTAGACAAATTTGTAGAAGAAACCACTACAGGAGATTTGATGGTTGAGTTGTTCTTCGCCACCATGAGTTCAAAATAAAAGGTTAAATACTTCAATCAACGATTCACTACTATCCTGAACAAATTCCAACTTGAAGCTAAACCCACTAAGGAGTTGCAAATCGAAGTATACGCTAATTCTCTCCATGCTTCTATTTCCATGTTTGTAAAAAGGGATGCCAAGCATACCCTAGCTGAAAATTTCGAGGAAGCCCAAACAATTGAATTCCAAATGAAGGGATGTAAAGAGGGCCATATCTCACTAGTTAAGAAGGCAACAAAACCTCCACCTAGGAGAGGACTCTTCTTTACCAGACCCCCAGGGAAAAAAATAGAGCAAGGGCCTGAAAAGGGAAGTGGAGACATAGAGGACCTACAACAGATGATAAAGAATTTTTCAAATGAAATCATAGACATGAAAAGAAGCGCAGGGGAAGGAAACCAAGGCCTAAGGCCCTATAAACCCTTTTTTTTAAAGAAACCCACCATTCAAAGCAATTGAACCTTCCCCAACCAACTTAAACATCGACCTGGGAAATGTAGCATCTGACTCTTTATGTACCTATCACCAAGAGAAACATTCTGAAAGACACTGTCCACAATGGGTGAATGCCATGAATTTGATGGCCAATTGATTCCTAGATGAGGTTTCCCTTACCAAGAAATCAAGCATCTCAAAGATTAATATTGTTGATCAGGAAGAAGTTGACCCACCAAAAGAAATATCCATGTTGTTGTGGGATCCTGACTTGCCAATTCCCTTCGATGATATATTTGAGGTTCAAGAACCACCCGTAGAGGTTTTGGTTGTGAAAACGTGAAGTAGGGGTCAACCGGTCTCAAATGACCTTACCATTTACCAAACTTCGAGGTGAAAATAAACATCCGATCATCTGAAATCACCTTTTGTCTCCCAAGGAAATCCTATAAACATCCATACATGAGAATCACCCAAGATAGACTACAACATAGTAGAATATCTAAAAATATTAAAAGCAAATGTATCAGTCATGGACATGTGTAGAATTCCCCAACAAAAGGACTTTCTGTTACAAGCCTTGAAGATAGTAGAAACTCCTATAACCAACACTGACCAAGGGTAAAATCCAGCCCCAACAGATCTAAAAAATAAACCAAATGTGAACGCTTCTCTATAGATAAAAAAGGAAAGCCTTTTGTCCCACCATTCCTTTTGATGTTTGAAGTCTTCAACAGAAACCTCCATAATTGTTTAGTTGACTCAAGGGAATCCTCTAATGTTATGCCATTATCTATCTACAAGAAATTAAACGCAGTCCCTCTCAAAATTGATAAACATGTGATACAACTGGACAGAACCTGGGTGAAAGTTATTGGATAACTCAAGGATGTCATGATCATAATGGTGACGTACCGGAAATTTGTTCAAGTAATTGACATCATTGTAGTAGATATACCAGAATATTATCGACTTATAATTAGTCAATATTGGTCTAAGAAGTTGAATGGATACTTTAGCACAGACTGGGATCAACTTTGGTTTCCATTAAAGGGACACACAAACATGATTAGGATTGATAGGGAAAGGTATCTCAAACATATTGTCACTCATTTAGAATCCCTCAACGAGCCCTCTTCAAAAAATTTCCCTATGCTAGGAAACTACTCCTGCGATTCCGATTTTGGTAATTTCTCCCCTCTATCATCTGACGTGCCTCTTACTCAAAACTCTGAAATGACTTTTCAAGAAAATGTACCGATAGCGGCAGAAGAAACCCTCTTTTTTCAAGAGACTCTATTGGAAACCACATGGCAAATAGGTGGAGAGGAAGAAGTTAGTAGCAAGGAGAATCTGATGGTTTTCGCTCGCAAGTATGGACCTTGTACTTTGATGGGTCTAAATCGCAAGAACGGTTAGGAGAGGGGTGTATCCACATTGATCTAAAGGGGAAACAAAATATGTTGTCCTGCAGACTATAATTTGAATGCACTAATAACACCATCGAGTATGAAGCGTTAGTGCAAGGACTAAAAAAGGCCATAGACTTAAATGTTAAAGAACTAAAGGTTTTCAGAGACTCTAAGATTTTCGTTAGGCAAGTAAAGAAAACTATACACTGTAACTCTCCCCACCTGAGGAATTATCAACAGGAAGTGCACAACCTAATAGAGAATCTTGAAGCCTTCAACATTATAGCGATCCCAAGAACAAGGAATACTCTTATTGATTCCCTAGACAATATTGTCTTGAGGCTATCCCCTTTAGAAGACTATGAATCCTCTCGGTTCATTGTTGAGCTACTCTAAAAATCATCAGTGACCAACAATATTTCTAATTGGAAGGTCTTTGAAGGAGATGAACAGATCATAAAATTCTTAACCAATCAGGAAAATTTTAAAGATTTGGCTATTGATGATGAAATATTCCAAGAGAAAATAGTAGAAACTGATCCCCATGAACAAAGAGGGGAAAAAGATCACTCAACTGAAAAACTAAGGTTTCATGCAATACCGAAAGGGGTAGCCAATTTGGAGAACCTCCTTGAATTAAGGATGTGATTTAAAGGGTCAACAAACACAAAGATATGGATTTCATGTCCCATGTACGAGACCATAAATCTAGGAACCCCGGAGAACCCTAAGAATATAAATATTGGCAAGACAGTGTCTAAAGAAGAAAGGAACTCCTATCTCAAACTTTTGAGAGAATATCATTTTTTTTTGCATGGTCCTACCGAGATCTGAAAACTTATGATACTCGTATTATCCAACACACAATACCATTAAAATCCAAAGTAAAACCCTTCCAAAAGAAGCTATGAAAGTACCACCCATCTCTAGAACCCCTCATGTGTCAGGAGTTAAATAAATTACTAGATGCTAAAATCATCTTTCAGGTTAGGCACTATGCCTGGGTAGAAAATTTGGTTCATGTCCGGAAACATTATCGGGAGATATGCCTGTGTGTGGATTTCAGAAATCTCAACAAAGCATAAAAAAATGGACAACTACCCAGTCCCACTGATGGAGCAAATTTTGAAGACTGTGTCTAGTTCTGATATTTTCTCCTTGCTAGACATTTTTTCAAGTTACAACCAAGTTCTAGTTTCAAAGGAAGACCGATTGAAAACTACCTTCCGAACCAAGTGGGGAACCTTTGCTTATAAACCCATGCCCTTTGGGTTAATCAATGCATGGGAAACCTTCCAAAGATTCATGGACGTAGCTTTTCACGGACTAATCAACAAATCGGTAGTAGTTTATTTAGACGATGTGACTGTGTATTGAAAGAATAGAGAAGATCGCATCCAACACCTAACCCGGATTTTCGAAAGGTGTAGGAAATACGGTATATCTTTAAACCTTAAGAAAACTATCTATGGTGTCGAGGAAGGGAAAATACTAGGTCATATTATATCTCAAGAAGGAATTTGCATAGACCCATAACGAATTAAGGAAATAGCTCAACTACCCTTACCCCACAACAAAAAGGATATGCAATACTTCTTTGGAAAAATCAATTTTGTGAGGAAGTTCACCCCCGATTTTGCTGAAACTATCAAACCCTTACAAAAAATGATCCACAAAGATTTTGAATTTAAATGGGATGACGAACAAAAAAGTACTTTCAGCAATATTAAGACTTCAATATCTCAAGATCCAATGTTGTGAAGTCCCGACTTTAGAAAATATTTTTTCCTCTATACTTTTTCCTCCGACCAATCGCTAGCTGCAGTATTGAATCAAAAGGATTAAGACAACAATGAGGCGTCAGTCTCATTTATGAACACTAATCTCTAAGGGGCTGAACTAAATTACCCTACTATAGACAAACAGGATTATGTGGTGTACAAGGCAGTAAAACATTTCAGATCTTACATCCTAAAAAATCATACAAAGTCATTGTGCCCCACCCTGCAGTGTGATCCCTATTCACTCAACACGATATGGGGGAGGGAAGAGGAAATTGGATGGCAGTTGTTCAAGAATTTGACCTAGATATAAAACCTTCCAAACTCGTTAAGGGACAGGGATTGTGTAAACTGGTCACTGAAGCCCAGGACCAAGTAAATGAAAACCCCGGGTGGGAGAATGAATTGGCGTTATGGTGTAGTGAAGATTTATATGTTCCCATAGGGAAGGATTCTTGGTATGGGAAACAACTTATCTCCTACATCATGCGACTTTCCTAGAAAACCTAAACCCCAAGGAAATGAGAGCTCTCATACTAAAATTGGCACAATATCGCCTCATAAATTCGGTGTTCTTCCACGTGAATTATGATGGGGTACTTTTAAGATGTCTCAAACGTGAAGACACAGACAAGGTTCTGAAGGAACTCCATGATGGTCTTGTAGGTGGAAATTTTGCAGGGAATAGCATCACTCACAAGATACTGAGAGTCGGATATTATTGGCCTACTCTGTTTAGATATGCTCACACATATGCTAGAAACTGTAAAACTTGTCAAATGAGCGCGGGGAGAGAAAAGAGAGAAATTGTCCCACTCCAACCTGTGGCCATCTCCAGACCATTCGAGCAATGGGGGTTATATGTCATAGGAGAAATTACACCAATTTCTTCAAAACAACATAGATACATACTAACTACTATGGACTATTTCACGACATGGGCAGAGGCCATCCCTCTGACTCGTGTAAATGAAAAGGTGGTAATCCAATTCATAGAACAACAGTTGATCACAAGGTTTGGTATGCCTTTCGTTCTTGTTTTTGATAATGTCTCTTACTTTTCTTCCACCCTATTAACAGATTTTTCTCTAGACAAAGGAATCAAATCAGATACTCTGCAAACTACTATCCACGGGGGAATGAAGTGGCATAATCAACCAATAAGAACCTAGTGAGGATATTGAAGAAAACAATTGTAGACAATAAGACGAATTGGAATAGTTAACTTCATAATGCATTATGGGCCGATAGAGTAACACCCAATGAAGCTATAGGGAAGTCCCCATACTTTCTGGTGTATGGACAAGAAGCCATTCTCTCAAATGACCTAGACATTCCATCTCTTCAGCTTGCTCAAAGATCTGGAGGAAAAAACTCATTGGTTATTCAACAAAGGATTGATACCCTCCTCATGTTGGAAGAATAAAGAGAGAATTAAAAATAAAATTCCGTCGTTCATCAGCAGATAGTTAAAAGGTGGTTTGAAAAGCACAAGGCCAAAGAGAAGAATTTTGGAGTAGGATACTTAGTCCTAAAATGGGATAGAGAAAATGAAATAAAGGGAAAACATTCAAAGTTTCAAAATGTATGGCTCAGACCTTTTCAGGTAGGCGATAAACTTGGGGCAGGCATGTATCGGTTGCAAAATTTGAGCATGGAACTTGACACCATCCCGGTGAATGGCCAAGTCCTAAAATAATGTTTCTGTTGAAAAAAAAAATGTATGTGTTTTCATGTTATTTTATTTTGTAGGTGTCAGGCAGGTTGATTGTGGAGTCCTTTATTTTCTATTTTTATTTTGTGTAGTATTGTTTTTGTAATAAAGTTGTGTTTCGCAAGGCATTGGTTGACCTTAATCAATATGGTGTAGCAAACTTTGTTCTTGACTCATGCTTACATACAACACAAGAAACATTGGGTGAATTGTTGTTGTCTTAAAGGAGTTATGTATCTAACCTTTGAAAATAAACAACCTTGGCAAGTGATGAAGAGTCCACTTGGTGGTCTGGTAAAACCAAATGGAAATATGGTAAGCTGGAAAGGATCACATGTACCTCAAGACAAAGCTTAAAAAATTTCACTTTAACCATCTCATCTTCCAGATAACAGACGTCCTCTTCTCCCACTCGCTCAAGGAATCTCTTCCAAAATTAAATCAATTATATCAAATGAAAATGAGGTAGGTGAGGGTATGTATATAACTTCGTCCGGGATATGGATTCTCTCTGGCAGCAGAGCAAGGTCTGTGACGTCGGGGTTACTTCGTCGAGGCTATTGACACTCACTGGCAATGGAGCAACATCGCAGCAAGTGAATGGTGATAACTAAAAGGCCTGGTGTCGGTGAATTATTTACTCAACTCTTGTAAAAAGGGGGCGTGGGTCATGGTTAAAGGGAACGAAGGTGGAATAAAGGTTGAAACCCCATAGGCAAGCCCAGATTCACGAACCGAGGGAATTTCAAACGCAAGGATAGAAGAGACTCTGATAAAAAACAAAACAAGTTAAGTTCTTAACCAGCTTCTGCATCAGCTGATCCCAGGGAATTAATAGAGATTATTCTTTCACCCAGTAAGTCACCATTTGTTGAGCACTCAACACACCCTAAATGCCTTATGAAATTTTATCAATTTTTGGGTACCACTTGTTTTCTTCACTGTCTGAATCGATTTCACTTTGGGAAATGGTTTATCTTTGTTTTTTTTTCATGACTCTTATCATCATGTCAGGTTTTTTTTAACTTGTGAAACCTCATGTCTAAAAGAACTTGACACCCAAATTAAGAATCGATATCTAACAATGCACCTAACTTACTGAGGTTCGGCATCAGAAAAAATTCAAGCAAGTAAAGGAACCACACAATTACAATAGTCGTCAAGCTTCAATCCCCATTGGCATCGACAGAAGGTGGAGTTGGTTTGTGTAATTTATTCGCACAAAGTTTCAAGAGATAGTCGATCCCCTTCGGCACCAGTAAAATATAGGAAGGATAGACGTTAACAAAGGACGTAAATAACTCACCGATAGTCGATGACCGATGCGCTTTATCGGGGTTGGGGAAATTTAGAAAGGTTAAAAAAATCATTTTGTCTGCGACAAACATATCTTCGATCATCAATCCCCGATCCCCGATGTGTTTTCGACATCAAGACTTTTTCAAGAGAGTCAATCCGAGAGAATTTGGGTAGGTCTATCGTCGATCACTGATCCTTGATACTTTTCAGCGTTGGCAAGATAGGATTGGGTTTTAGAATGTATAGCTTAAATAAATTCCCTATTCTGATTAAAACAATAAAATGAAGTCACTGGTCTCGAATGCCACGTGTCTTTATCACGTAAGGGGGTCGTATGGCCTAGTTTCATCCCTAGTCATGCTAAGGTTCCTTGGGTCCTAGTCACGCCTCCTAGTCATATTTTCCACGTCATCTCTATATGAAAATATAGATCGACATCAGAGATATTGCAAGAAGATATCAACAAAAAGTGTTTGAAGTAGAATCCCAACCGCCGCCCCACCAACTAGACTAGCAAAACGATGGAATGTTTTTGGCATAAGATACAATCAGATTTGGACATTTAATAGACCACTTAATGCTTGATCCCACATTTTTTTCTACCTCATGCATCGATTAAACAACAGTAATTTGAAATCATCGATAGACTGCGTTACAACCTGCTCCCACACCATCAACCCGTGATGAATTTAATTTTAAATATCTTTGAATATCTAGCGGTAGATTTAATGAAATTACACTCATAACCTGAATTGAATGGAAGATGCAACAAGGTAAGTCCATCCATGTTTAAATCTCTAGAATTTTTTTGAACAAATTCATTATGCGCACAAGTTTGAATTCCAGAGCATCTGAAGGAGAAAAATAAGCATCTCAAGAGTGTGTTGACCCTCAAATTATCAAAAATAGGTTAAACAAGTTGTAGAGGTATGTGTTCAAGTTTTTCAATTCATTGGTCGTAATTTATATATGCATTTGATTTTCTTTCAAAGTCTCTAAACTATGTTCTAGCTATAGGTAAGATGCCACCCTAGATAGAGAAAGAACATATGGAGAGGATTTGGCCACTGTGCTAAAGGATTTGGAGCATCTACACCATTTAGCTAAATAATATCAGGACTCCACACAAGCTTTGGTGTTTTTGAGAAGTGACTTCCAAGACACCTATGACAAATTCATGAATGAACGACACCTTTTCACTGCAGGGATAGTTGACTTCCAATAAGACACCCTTATGGCACTAGCGACCTGCAAGGATGTGGAAAGATGGTACGAGAAGGCCCACCAAGAAGTGGAAATAATTGATTACATCAGCGTGGTTCAAAAGGGTCAATATGCTGAAGAGGATAACATTTGGGTGTTGAGGGACAGGAACATAGATCAGATAAAGAAAGTGGCTGAATACTAGGTGAAAATGGCCTAGGAACCTCAATGGGAGATTTAGGGAAAATGGGTCATTTGTGAAAGGATTTGGGTCAATATTAATCAAGATATGAAAGACACCGGCATCCCAGAATTCAGCTCACCCAAAGACTTTGTCAACTTGCATGACATATTCAAGAAACATGCAGAACAAGACTCATCATGGACTATAGAGATAACAAAGGTGGCGAGAATGGTGTCAGGTCAAGTACAACAGTTCATGGAGCACCTGATCAAGGCTCGAGAAATATTGTAGCAGTCAAGTGTCAAAATAGTTAAGTATCAGGCACGGGCAGTAGAAGTAAAAGAAATCATTTCGGCCCCGATGGACCAACATAGATTCTCATATGCCAACACATGTGAGGAACTCTTCGTCAAATGGTCAGAGTATGAGAAGATTCATCCACTTCAATAAAACTATTTGATGAATCTTAGAAGACAGAGAGATGGAAACGACATGTGGCGATGTTTTGTTCTACTTAGGTTGCACTTTTGATAGTTATTTTTAGTTAATGATTCATTATAAATAAGAGGATCAACCTTTTAGAAAGGGTCGATGGTTTTTGAAAAGACCCTCATTCTTGGAATTGTAAAGAACTATTTCTGAACTACCTTAATTGAGAAGTCTTGTTTAGGACCGGAGACAAACTTTTGTTTTTCATCAAAGGCGTTATATGATTGGATTCAGAAGGAACTACTTCCAAATTTATTTCAGTAGTTGATGTTGTGATGAGTAAGAGATCTGAATCTATTGATAAGTTATCTTTCTTAATATTTTTGCAGCTATTATTCTTAATGATGGAAAACAAATCGTTTTGTTAATGTGTGATTAATTATTAGAGCTAAGGAAACTATTTTTCTTTCCATCATCTTATTGCGTGCATATTTTCTTTACGATAATTGTATCTCAAGCAATAATTGAAATACCAACAAGTTAATGTATTAGTACTAGGCTTGTAACAGGTGTGAATATCTTTATCTGCATGCTTGAGCACGAGGTTTATCCTGAGCTCAGCCTTCTCCAGTAGTTAGATTCCCTTTCACCAGCTGGTTTATACCAGCACACATCATTTATCAGACCCATCTAATAAAAGAAAATACAAAAAGAGAACATTTAAAATGAAGGAGGAACTTTCATAAGAATATATCTTGTCAATCACTACGTAAATCCCATTGATAAATTGGTCGAATTGAGAAATTTGGAGAACCATTCCACGATCAAACACTGTAGAGTCTAATTGGGCCTCTGTGGCAAGTTTGGTTCCTGATGTTGATTTAAAGGGATTTAGGACCCCTCAAAAAGACATCATAGAGATACATGCATACACATAGACATAGGTAAAGACATACACAAGTAATGAGATCCCAAAGAACTATCCTTTTATTATATGATAGAAAAGTACAATACAATACATATAACCTATCACATGAGGCTATATGATATTTCATGTGATTATCTATTTATACCTATTTCAGGAAGTTGTAAATACTTAACTCATTGGGTTGGTTGATTAATAGATACTCCATCTAACCTTTTCTTCTATTTGTTTGACCAACTAGTTCTAAGTCGACTAGCCCCTACAACATCTCCCCCCACCTCAATTCCTTGCTCGTCCCGAGCAAGTGGGCATTATACAAAATAATTTTTTTCATATTTTGATTACAAAATTACAATATGGAGAAGTAGAAGATGAAGAGAGAAAGAGAGACTTGTAAGAAGAGGAGACAAGATATTTATATGGTCAGTCAACTTTAAGGTACCATTCCCGACTATTCTGATGTGCCTAGATTTCCTCTGCTGGTTTCATTGACTTCCTTATTATTTTCTCTTTTTGTGTTGACTTTGAAGGCGGTCTAAATAATACTAGGGACTGAATTATTTGTTTGTTGAATGAAGTCACACCATGTGTCGATCTCCTCTTGTGTTTCTAGATTTATAATTTTCGACTGGGAAATCGAGTTGACTTTCTCTACTATACTTGATGTCTGAGATGTACCTGAATCTTGGTAAAATTTATGTTTTGTGGCCTTCATTTTACATATGAGTTGGTTGAGGTGACTATCTACTTGGTYAGTTTCCATCTGCACTATGTGCCCCTCCTTCTACCATTCCTTCTCTTGTTGTGATAGTTGTTGTTTCGTTTCTCTTTCTTTTTCCAAYTACATGGTGAGGGATTCTTTTATTTTGTTATCAGTAGACAAGTTTCTTTCCCTTTCTATACTATCGACTGCATCCTTTTGTATTCAACATTTACTGAATGCATCTACAAAATGAGGTGACCATTCACTTACCATAGWGTTCAATGTGCTAGCTTGTTTGGTTAATTTATTTATGTTCTGCTTGAAGCCTTTCAATATTCCATTATGTGTCTAAGGTTGTGTCCATATTCTCCTGAGTTGTTTGAATTTCTTTGATGGCTAAGYCCTRTTGTTGTTCAACTTCTTCTTTTTATTTTTTCAGAGCCACTACTTGTTGTCAGTASTCTGTGTTGGTTTTGATCATTCTGTCAACTAGCTCTTTAAAGCATTCTATGGGGTTATGTGCTTCTAATATTTGTTTTATCCCCTCGTGTATCTTAACTACTTCTCTACATCCATAAAAGATCTTATTTTACTCTTGTTTTATTCTTTCGACCCGACTTCTCTCTTTCAACACCTCCTTCCATATCCTTGCTAATTCTTTTGAAATAGCTCCATGTAATTCGAACAAGTGTTTGTTAGAAATAATGGTCAAGTTGAATTAATCCTCGACTAATGAACTTGTTGGAGTAGTTTTTCCAGTCATTCTGATGGTAATCATGGATGGATTCTTTTTCTTTATTTTATCTACATATTTGTACAACTGACCATCTTTTGTTACCATATGTTGTGTCATTGGGATGCTCTGTTCACTTGTTTCATCTTTTTCTTCCTCCTCTAGTTGGGTGTTTTTCACCTCCATATCCTCTTTGTCTTGAATCTCTATCCCTTTTGTGTTAATATGCTCAACATCAATGGGATTTACCTCAAGTAAGGGTCTCATAGTCTTGATATTTTCAAAGTTCTATGTTTGTATGCTTGGGATGTCGGTTTTTGGCTCTGCTTCCTTAGTATTCTGGTCAACCTCGGTCTGATGTGTCTCAACTGTCTGCAATACTTCTTCATGCTCCATGTCGATAATTTCTATCTCAACATCATCCGTATCGACTAGTTGATCTGACTCTGTTTCTTCACATGACTCGTTGGTTATGAGTTGCCTCTTCTTTTTCTTCATTGCAAGCTCTTATACAAACAAGACTGGAACTACTGGAGGTGAATCCCCAGTGAGGTCGATTGCAACATTAGGTGTCCTTTTCTTACTTGGTGTTTCTTTTGGCCTGATTTCCTATTCTTTCATGTTCACCGTGACCTTTTCCGGGATGACATAAGTAGTTTTTCTTTCTAAAATTTTCTACCTCTTTTCCCCTCTTGTTTCATTTTTCCTGAGCATGCTCTTTATGTTCTTTACCTAATTATTTTTCTCCTTATATTTCTGGAAATCCACCTTCATTTCTGGTCCGATCGAGAAACTCTATATCTTCTTCATGAAAACAATGTCTTTTCGGGTTTACTATAATTTATTGGAGATCTTGGACGTGATACTTGTCATTTTCTCTTTAATGATGGGGTTGTTGAAGTCGATGACCTCATTCAACTGGAATGTTTCTCTCCAAATATCCTTTGGGTCTATCTCGAGTGCTTATTCCTCGACAACCTTCTTCCCCTTGTTCTTTTTGGTCGGTTTCTTTCGCTTTCCTAAGGAAGGGTTTGTAGCTATGACTGTCAAAGATTGTAAGTATTCGACAAAAGGAACTGTGTAAAGAGTTGCTTCTCTTTCTTCTTCTTGCTCCCCGTTGGTCAATGGAAATATTATAGGTAATCCTATATGTTGTGCCTCATGTGGGATTTCTAAGTTCTAGTTGATTTGTCTTTCCAGCTCTGTGAAGATTTATTCCATTGTCGGATGGTAATGTAGTTCTTTTGGATCTGGTGTCGACACGACTCCACACCACAACTTTGTGTTGTCGAGGTCAAGTTGAATATGACAGGGTGTTGGAAGTTCTTGATGGATTACTTGTTTGACTCACCATATGTGAGTACTATATTTCAATATCTTGACCCACAGTCGAAATATCTATTGTGGTGGGAGTGAGTTTGTTGTACCTGTTTGATTAGAAGAGAATATTTTGTACTTCTCCATTGTCAGGGTTTTCTTAGATGTGAATACTTATTCTCTAACATGCCCATATTGTTCCATTTCTAGCTAGATTAATAGTGAAGGAAATTTGATGGCCTTTCTTTTATATTAAACCTCCTTGCAATTGGTTTTGATCATGTCAGCCAAGTGTTATTCCTAATTGAACCTTTCTACATTATGATAGACTTGAGCTATTGCCTCGACCATTTTCATATTTATGTCAGACGCTCGACCTGTTGTTGTGAAGCACAAATAAATTATTATGGAAATCTAGTGGGCTCTTAGGTCGATAATTTTTTTGATCAAAAATCCCTTAGAGTTTTTAGTTGTCACTAACCTCGTCAAAAATTGCATCCAGTCATTAGTGTTGGAAAACTTGGGTGCCTTGGCCCCTATCCTTGGGATTCCCAAGATTCGGTAGAGGAGTACACCAGTTATTTCTATTGGTTGATCCAACCAGAGGTATCCTTGATGATACTAACTAATAATGGATTTTTCCACTTATTATTTCCATCGACCCATGTTAGCTACTTGTGGGGCACCAATGATATGTTGAATCCCTGTTTTTTTAGTAATTTGTTTTATGTTTTCCAACTTCCTTCCTGCATTTCCCATTCTGTGAAATTTAGCCAGTGCTTGCTCCAATGTGCTTCCTCCATCTTTGATAGTCAGATATTATGCATCTGTATTTTCAATAGATTCACAGCCTCTCTGTCAAAAACCTACCTTGATGTTGACCCTTCTGTTGCGCTATCGACTTAACCTCTCATTCTCAACATTTATGGATCTTGCTTACTAGTTTCGGGAAAGGTTGGTGAATCTATGGGTTTGGTCAACTATGTGCTCTACTCTATACTTATCTATGGAGGTGAAAATAACAATGAGGCAAATTCATATTCTTCTTCCATATTTATAGATGGTGGCAAGAGCGTTGGGTTCAATGCGTCCATTTATTCTCGTGTTGCATGCTCTTCCATCATAAATATTGGTGGTCTGAGTGAGTCAAGCAAGTGGATGTTTAAACCGTTGCTCGGTTGGCATTCATTTATGTCTCGTCAGTCACTAAATGCAAGATATTTTTGTTGATTTTCATGTGTATCGGTATAATCGACGGTTGTGTGAATGGCTGCACAATGATCATTTTTGTCATTAATGCTTTCGTCAGCCTTTTCCTATCTAGAATTAAATGATCTTTCTCTGTCGATGTCAGTGTTTTCTCAGTCGACGTTGTTTTGGGTCGGACCGATGAGGTATCCTTCATTTATATGTGGTCTAGCCAATGGGTATTCTCAAGCCATATTTATTACTAGAATGACTTAGTCGATGTCAGTGATGACTTGTTTGCTCATTCATTTTGCTAATTTTGACTGAGTCTAAATGATGTCATATTTTTTCATGCCAATTTGATTCATGTTATTTTGTTCTGTGCTCATATGATCTATGCTCACCTGATATATGCTCACTTGAACCATTGTTTCTTGCTCCTAGACTAATCCTTTCTATTGATTCTCTTCTTATGAGTATTTGTTTTAAGTCGGTCAAAGGGGTGGAATGTCGAGAATATCTTCTGCTACTTTGTCTCGGGCTTGTCCAAGGGTTGCTTTCTCTCTCCATTTCACTTTATTGTTGCTTGTTTTTAGCATTATGGTTGTTATTTAAATACTTTATCTTTTTCAGTTTTCTATACCTGAATTTGTCTAACTATTTTTTTTTTATTAATTTTAAGCAGTGTTTATTTCTCATAAGTATGATTTTTCAGTTTAGTCTGTTCCTGTTGGAAACTCCCTATTATATTTTCCCAACATGGTTCTTTTATTTTATACCTGATACATTTTTAAGTGGGAACCATTAATTACTTTCTTAAATGATTTCCCCAATAATGTTCTAAGTTGGACTGCTTCAGTCGATCAAATATCTTCCACCACATAAGGCCCCAACCTTGTTGTTTCCAATTTTCTGGGTTTTCCTTTTATGTGAATGTCATATAGTAAGATTAAGTCTCCCTCTTTTATATCCTTTTTATTTATGTGATGATCGTGCCATGCTTTTTTTTGTTGCTTATGAACCTCTTGGTGATGAATCACTATTAACATTTATTCTTCCAACTTGTTTAGTTGGTATAGTCGATGGTTCATATTTTTTCTCTCATCAAATTTTGCTATAGCTGCAACCCTGTCGGAATTGGTACAAAATTGTAAAGGGATAAAATATTCTTGGACGTAGAATAGCTTGAACGGATTTTTCCCAGTTGATATTTTGAATGTTGATATATGCACCCATAGGATTGCAGGGATCTTTTCGTCCATGTCATCTTTGTTTATGTCGCAAATATTTGTAAGTCATTTGTGTAATGTTTTATTAAATGATTCGACTGCCCCAATTTCTTGTGGGTGATAAGCTATCATTTTTCTATGGTTGATTAAAAATATTTCCAGTATAACTTTAATTTTTTCATTCACAAAGTGAGTTCCCTGGTCACTGATTAGTGTCAAAGGATAGCCAAACCTTGTAATTATGTTCTCGTAGATGAATTTAGATGCTACCTCTTTGGTACAATATTTAACTGGCTCAACTTTTTCCCACTTGGTCACATATTCGACCACAATAATGATGTACTTAGAAACAGTTCTTCTTTCCCTCTGTGGAAATGGCCTGACGAAGTCGATAGCCCAAATTTTGAAAGCTCAATTAAAGTTTATTGAACTTAGTGGAATTTCATTTTTTCACAAAGGTCATCCAAGCCTCTGACAACTGTCACATTTACTTACTTTATCTCGATAATATTTATACAAATTTGACCACCACAGAAATGCTTGTAGTACCTTTCTGGATGTCGTTTCGGCCTGAAAATGACCCCTGGATACTCTTGCATGGGCTTTGTTGATTATATCCTCCCTTTTTTGTTCTGGCACACATCTTCTTAAAATATAATCCATTCCCATTTTGTATAAATATCTGTTGATGATTGTGAAAGGTGCAACTTTTAGGGACAAAACTTTCCTTTTGTTTATTGGAAGGTCCTCTAGGGATTTTCCTTATTCTAGGAAGTTGGAAATATCTTCTAAATATTTAGGGGCAACTTCGACTTGAAATAAATGTGCAACGAGAAGATCATCATCGATGCTTGTTGGGTCTTCTCCTATTTCTAGTCATGATAGGTGATCAGGCCAGACATTCTTTTTCATCGGTCGTATGATTACATTGAATTCAAATTCCTGAAATAATAGTAACCAATGAAAAAAAATTCCTTGATGAAATGGTTTATTGACCAATTATTTCAATGCTTGATAGTCTGTAAAAATGTAAAGAGATTTGCAAGTAAATAGTTATAGAATTTTCGTAGAGAAAAAATCATTGATAGGGCTTCCCTTTCCGTGGTCGAATAGTTTCTTTTTGCCTTATTCAATTTTTGACTTGCATATGAATTTGGATGATCCATTGTGTCATCGTATGGCTAAGATAAAACCAACCCAACAACTACATTGGATGCATCGACATGGACATTAAATTTTCTCGACTAGTCTGAAAATTCTAGGATGGGTGCTTCGACCAACTTCTTCTTTAAAAACTCAAAGGATTCTTGGTAGTCTTGGCTCCATTTAAATTTAGCATATTTTCATAAGAGCTCATCCATTGGGAAGGTGATGTCTGAATAGTGGTGTATAAACTTCTTATAGTATCCAGTATGACGCAATATAATTTTAATTTGTTTTTTATTCATAGGTTTTTTTAGATCAAGGATAATCTTAATCTTATCCATGTCGACCCTTACCCAATATTTACATACCACATGTCCTAGAAGGATTCCAATAGGTGTTGCGAATATACATTTCTTGATGTTTAATGATAGTTGAATCTATCTATAACTTTCTAGCATAAGTCGAAGCCATTGTATGTGATTTTTGAATAGACTATATATTGTCCAATCGTCAAAGTATACAACCATGGTTTTGTAGATATACTCTTGAAAGGATTTTACCACTATTCTCCAAAAAAATGTTGGCACGTTCTTTAGTCCAAATGGCATTACTCTGTAGGAGAAAGACCCAAATTCTGACAAAAATGTTGGTTTTTCCTAATCTTCTTTTGCTATTGTCACCTGGTTATATCCTGAGAACCCATCAGTGAATGAATAGCATTCATCACCAGCGACTTCATTAATGATTTTGTCAGCAAAGGGGTTGGGAAATAGGTATGTCACAGTCTGTTTCTTGAGTCCCCGGAAATCAACAAAAATTATTAATTGTTTTCGATCATGCTTCTTTGGTTGCACCACCATGGGACTTTCCCATTATTCCTTGTTGATAGGATAAATAATACCTGCTTGTACCATTACCTTGATCACTTTTTGAACGATCGATTTATATTTATGAGATAACTTGTACGATCATTTTTTTTATTGGTTTTTCTCCTAGAATAAGTTCAATATTCATTTTTCCCATTTCCTCTACAGGTCCTTTCAATTCCTTGTAGTCGCGTGAAAAAACATCTTGATACTCTTTTAGTAGATTGAATATGTCAGTTGTTTTCTTGTCGAACCAATAATAACCTATTCATACCATTTTTGGTCGAACGTCATTTGATATTTTGATCAATTCCTTTGTTTTGATTTCCGCTTCCATCCATTTTGGTGGCTTTACTTCATCGAGGTGGCATTCTCCTTCTTCAATTTTTGTAAAATTTTTTGGGAAGTCGGGTTGTTCCTAGTCTTCTTTGTGTTATGTAGCTATACTTAATATTGACTTCACATGATTCTGCAATGTTGGGTGGTCTTTTTTCCACTGGAATTTCTTTCCTGGCCATTTTATATTTTCCATGTCGATCCTCTGTGCAGTTGAAATTTCTTTGTTTTCTACCAACAAAAAATTGCAAGTCGATGTAGATCCTCCATCAAATGACACATTTTCTTTTTATTTCTATACAGCTGGTGAGGGATTTTCTAGAAATCCTTTTATTTTTTGTGATGCATCTCTCAAGTGTTCTTCTTCTAGATTGAATTCGAAATCTTGTACACAATTTTCTTTAATTTCATCCCAGTTTGATGTATGTCTGCAGGATTCTTCAATATTATACCATTTTTTTGGTATGTCATCTAATATACTTGGAAACATATGGGGACATACCCTTTCATCTTTATATCCTATTTTTCACCACTCATTTTCGCAACGTTGAATGTGTTCTACTGGGTCGTAGTCGAGTTTAAAGGTGGGAATATCTGCTGCTTTGGATAATTTATTGTCTCCAAATCGTTCAACAAAGTATGTCAACACAATCATCCATGTTTTTAATCTGGGGAAATGTGTTTCCTACCATATTACATCTTGGCATGTGAAGGTTTCCACAAGGCTCTGTGTCTTCCCTTTCTCTCCTATGGAATTTTCCACCTATTTGACATGGGTCGAAGGGGCATGTCATTCACTATATCATAAGGGTTTTCTTGTTTGATTGTCGATCGGTATAAGAGTGGGAGTTTGTCAAGTTATATTTTCATATAATTTTGGTACAACCTAGATTGAGTAACATGTCTTAAGATGTTTCTTTGGAATAATTTCAATAGACCAGCAATCTTTCACATGTGCTTCTAATTTTCAATTTGCTAGTTATATAAGGCGGAGTCGGAATTATGCCAGACTGACAAGGGAGATTCTCTCAAAATTTCTCCTTCTGCAGTCGGTTCTATATAATATTTTGTTCATTGTTTATTTGATATAGGCATATGTATTCTTGATCTTCATCCCACAACTCCATCCATGGTTTTCCTTCCTTTGGATCTAGGGGAATAATTGTTTTTCTCCCACTTCCTTTCAGTTTAATTCTATCTCTTTCAAGATAAACAATTTCTTTCATTCATCGACCCCATGGAAAATCGACAAGAGATGTGTATGCTGACATTCTTTCGACAAGGTAGATCACTTCGAAGTCGACCGAAGTCAGTATTCCCATAATTTGAGTGTCGACATTTCTCAATATTCTAATTGGTTCTATTAATATTTGATCAGATAATTTAAGATAATTCAGCGTGGGCGCTAGGTTGGGTTGACCCATTTGTATCCATTTTTCTCATGGAAGAATATTGAATTGAGAAATAAAATCAATGACCACCTGATTGACCATCATTCCCTCAATCTCCAAGTCGACTCGTGGATCGTAATATTTGTTGTTATAAGAGAGGTGATTTGCATACTTGGTCGGTTTTTGACCATCTTTGTATTCTCGCAATATGTTGAGTAGATACAACAACCTACCTATTGAATGTTTTTCTTTGAGGAGCTGTAAAAATTCTTGGATGGTGTCTTCATTTTGACTTCTTGGATTTTTTTTCTTCTTCTGTGGAGTTCTTGAAGAATTTAAGAGCTTCTCTCATGATTTTCTCTTCTTTATCTAGTTTTGGGAATTTGTTAGCCTTATTTCCTTGGTAATTTTATGGTGGAGTGTGAATATATTGTCCTGCACCCGACATTGTAACAATATGTAAGATTTTTGAGTTCCTCACCTCTTCCTTGGATACTGCATGTAGTAGTTTCACATTTTTTCTTGGTATGATTTTATCGAGTACTATCGGGAAGTCTTCTAAAGAGTGACCTCAAATGTCACATATATTGCAAAATTTCAAATCAATTATGTATTTTCTAGATAAATCTTCCCTAACGTGATCATATTTCCAACAATTAAAACAATATGGTCATCCACGACCTCGACCTCAACTACGGAATCCACGTCGACCTCAACTACGACCACCATAGTAATAATCTCTTTGATCGTAGGTGTTTGATTTATCGATGGTTTCTGTGTGGTAGATTGTTCGTATATTATTCTGATTTTGAGTGTTTAGATGGCATTCTAATGTTCGGTGATCATAATATTCACATATGTGGAACCATTTCATGTTTTTTAGATTATGTGGACAATATTGTATACTATGATTAGTTAAGCTTTCATATATATTACAATATTTTTGAGCTTATATTCAGTGATGTATATTATGTGTGTTCTCTCATTGAGAGGACAATTATTCTTTGTATGTCCTTCCCCAGTGCATGTGGTGCACCATACTTCATTTCGTTGGATCGATAGATTTTTTATTGTTTATTGCAAATGTTCTATTTTTTCCTTAAATCTCTCAGTCGTCGAGGAATTCGACGAACCATCATCATCTGACTCGACTCACTGGGCCTTTTGTAGTGCATTATCACAATTGGTCATCTCATATAAGTGTAGCAAAGAATGAATTCTTAGCAGTAGTCCAACTACATACCACTAGACCAAAAAATTATGATCAATTCTTGTCAGGATTTGACTTAGGAGATCTTTGAATCTCTTATCATTTTCTCTTACCGGATCACCCGGTATTTGTTTTATTTACTTTAAATTCTGGGTCACCAGATGTGTGACGTCCTGAATTTTAAAGAATGTTAAGACACCATTCTTTATTTCAGCTTTTGAACAAGTTTGATTTTTTGTGTATTTCATGAACCATGTTAAGGCGTGGTGGTGTAGAGCAACTCTGAATTGATCCATTTTCTTGTCTTTGTCTGTAATATCAATCACATCCCAAAAAAATTCACACACGAACCAATGGTGTTTTGGGTCCTCCTCTCCTTTGTAAATCGGTATGTGGTTGAATCCCATTTTGATTTTCTTGGTAGGAATGCTCAGGTTTTTTGGTATTTGAGATACTACTTCTTTCGAATGAGCTATCAAATATTCTGGTCGATTTTTGTCTATGTCCGACAATGGATGGTACTCAAGGAATAGTTGTTTCTTCTTGAGTATAGAAATGCATCCTCAATTTGAGAGATTTGATATTTATATTTGACTAATCGTCATTCCAAAGGTTGTGTTGCTTCCATACTATAGTTAATTTCTTCTCTCAAGATTATATGTGGTAGGGGGGTTGAGTCGGTGAGATCCTTAATTTGTATAATTATATTTTCGACTTCATTTCACTCTAGCTAGACAATCAATGCATCCTGTAGATTTCCCTGGTTGTCTGTTCTGTACCATAATCTTGCAGATTGGTCGTCGATATGTAGTCTTTGTTGGATAAATTCTCTTATCTGCGGACTAGTTTATGGTGTGGGAGAGGTACATAAACCTGTTCTAGATTCTTTGTGGTCCATACTTTTTGGTTCATCATCTGGTTGATGGTTGTTCAGTTGTGCATTGCTACTTCTATCGGGTGTCGCCGAGGCTGTTGATATTGCCAAATCTGGTCAATGTCTGTCTGACTGATACTGTTCATACGCTCTATTAGGCTGACCCTCCCCGAACATATTTATATTCGAATTTTTTCTTCTCCACTGGTTACAAAGTTCTTCTCTTTTATGTTTCCTTTTATCCCATTTTGTTTTCTGGATATCCATGGATTTCTTATGGGATTTATTCCCTCTTGACTACATTTAGGATTGTGAAACACTACTTCTTGTTTTATTGAATCTCATAGTTTCAACCGACCCCCCATTTTCGATCTGAATTACTCTAAGTTGGAGGTGTTTTCCATGTTTATTTCTTCAAGAAGTATTCCCAGGCTTCTCTTGTATCTTTTCAATTTCGTCAAGAAATGCTTCCGACTTTTCATCTCTTTATTGGAAGTTACTATTTGGTAATGGTGTTCCTAGTATTGGTCGGTATTTGACGATGTCATTGAATCCCTTGTCGGGGAGGAATTTATGAAGTAGTGTTAGAACCGTGTAGAAAAATCCTTCGTACAGTTTAGTGTAGAATTTTATTTTATTTTGTCGAGAGACGTCTAATATTCAATGGCTTGTTCGGAAATATAATCTTCGATGATTATTTCGAGCCAGTCGTGTAGATTTTGTATTCCTTTGTTCATCAAATTTATGCCTAACTTATCATCGGGGGTTAGATTACACATTACCTTATATGTTAATGTGTTGAAATAATGCTTCTAGGATAGCTTCAAGGAATATTTCATGCGTCTCTGAAAAGAACCACGACTGTGCTTCAGCTAGTGAGAGGTTATTCCTTCTTGTGTAGTTTCTTATGTAGTTCTCAATTTTTCACTCCCACTAATTGTGTATGTCTTGTAGAGTTAGCATTTATGTACACTTCTACATGCCCAATTTCAGTACTAATGGAAATGGAACGAATGTGGTAATCTAGGGAAAAGTAGGGAGAGTTACCAGTAGATCCTTACATAGACATCATAGAGGTACATGCATACACATTGACATAGGTAAAGACATACACAATTAATGGGTCGGTCGGTTAACAAATACTCTGACCGACCTCTTCTTCTATGTCAGTCAACCGACTAGTTCTAAGTTGACCGTTGAGTCTAGTCGATGGAGTTGACTAGCCCCTACAACACATGCCAAAATGCCAAGGGAAATGTAATGTTAGGAATTTATCATTTCCTTGTTTTCTCCTAAGGGACCCACCTATTATAGTGATTATTATTTAAAATATATATATGCCTCAAAACTCTTTTTGATATCTTATAGTAGGTGATGAATCATGATTCAAGAAATGGCAACTCCATAGAGTAGTCTATTTCCAATAGACTAGAACTCATAATATCAGGTTTTGTTTTTTGAACTTTTGAATTTTAATTCATTGATTGTCTATTATTTTTAGAAAATTATGTTTCAACAGGATTTTGATCAAAATTTTAAGTATGATCATAGTAAAATTACGTTCATGGATGGAAAGAATAGGAAAGAAGAAGATACGTAAGAGTTGTAACAATCAAATTGCAATAAGGTAATTTAGTTGGTTCAACAAATAGTATTGCAGATAGAAGAAAGATAGTTCATTTATCTTTTGTTGTTTGTATTCTTCATCTTTCCAATTAAATTAATCAAAATTCTTCCAGACCAATGAAAAGTAAAGTAACTTGACTAATCCAACTTCTTAACTTAAATATTCAAAACCAATTTCAAAAAAAAGAGAATACAAAAATCAAAATGAAAATAAAATGTTATACAAACCGAAATTAAATATATACAAGAAACATTGCAATTGTAATCAGTAAAACCAACTAGGTTCAACATAGTGTTTCATATGTGAACCATTAGTCATATAGGAAAATTATCGACTATCTTCGTCTTTAAGTAAATAAGAATTGTTTCCAACAACATAGGTGATTATGTAAGGACCTAACCATAATTTATGAAACTTTACATGCTTACCTTTATCAACATGTGCAGAATCCCATAAAAGTACCTTTTCATCAACTGCAAAAGTAGATAATTTATCCCTTTTATCAAAATATTTTTTATTTGTTTGATGTATTTTTTTAAGGTTATCAAGAGCATAACTTATTTTCTCTTCTAAATCCAACAATGAATGTAATCTTTGATGGATATCCGTAGAGATTAACACTTCAACCTGTAAGTCTAAGTTGAGAGAAGTCTTTGCCATTAAACTTCCTCATATCGATCTTAGGAACGTGGTTGGTCTTCAACCCAAAGTTGGAGTTTCTCCATTCTTAATTCACCTTCCTTGTGTCCTCATCATGAATTTAATGGGATACATTTTCACTTTCAGGTGTCCTCTCTATTAGGAAATTTTTCAATCCTTCCATGATCTCCCCTTTTAAACCATCCATCTTAGTATTTATTGTCTCCAACTTAGCTTCGGTTGAATCCATCATCTATTGTAGTTCATCTTTTGTTACTGTCTTCTTTTGTAAATCATTTATGTCCCTATGCATTTATTCACCTTCATCAAGAGTCCAATTAGGATTCTCTGGAGGCTTATTTGGTGTAGAAGTTCCCTTTTTTGGTGGCATGTTGGCTAAGAATCACTTTAAACCTTGATTTTGAGGCAGTTCTTCTAGACAATGTTCCTTTTATTGTATCTCCAAAATTTTGGCCCTTCTGAGTATGAAATTTTATTTGTTTTATCTCTCTGATATTTCTTCTCTGCAATGCCATGGGTCTGATCAAAATGGATGTGTCAAGTGGAATTTACAATAACTTCCCCACAACTTGTTGATTTTTGTCCTTTCCAGGAGATCTCACTTGTATAGTGTTCCCTGCACAAAATAATGGATATAAAATTATGAAACTTGTACCAAAACTACTACAGTATGTCCACTATCTAATGCACCTAGTCTCACTCAATTTGGATACTCTAGGAAGAAGTTATGATTGTTTTACCTGGAACACCTTATTGAGACTAGTCAATAGGATTAGTCAGATACCCTATCTTCCAAAGGGTGTATATACAAATGTAAGATGACCCGGAAGCTAAAATTGTTACCAAAGATCCCTTCCTAATTTATGTCAATATCCTCTGGATTTCAGCGTCTGAAACGTTAGAAAAAAAAATCTATAGCGAAAATTCCAGAATGACTCAATTCAAGATGATTCTAGAACCCTATCTTACAAAGGTTGTATATATGAAAGTATAAGGCCTCAGGAGCTCAAATTTTAACCCAATGTACCTTGATCCATCTACTAAATATCCTCCAAGTCGTTCCTTTTGAATCATTGTATAAAACAAGTTATAGAGAAAATTCCAAGGTGTCTCAGATGTAGCAGTGAAACCCCAAGACCTTGAGCTCTGATACCATATGTTAGGAACCAAATATCAATATAGCATAGAAAAAACTTAGAATAAGTACTCAACACCTTGAAAAAGAGAGAAATTCAAATAATAATCCTCTTCAAGGGGGAAACCTCCTTATGCCCACATAAATGTCCAAATACAAGATGATTCCAAATGAAAATGTCTCCTTGGTATATATAGGAGACTAGGAGGTATAATTACAACTAATAGACTAAAGACAACATAAATAAAATAAAATTACTAATTTAATATGCCCCAATTAAGGGGTAATGAGCAACTATTTAGTTCTTAACAGATAAGGACCATCAAATATCCA
>ML777927.1:586980-599773 GCA_009831015.1 Picea engelmannii | reverse complement strand
CAATTGCTTAAAGAAGCTTTAATTGCTACAAAGTATGACTATAACTCAAATGGATGATAGCAGCAATAGGGTTAGCAAGTCAATCTAAGCTAGGGTTAGAAGGTATTAGTAGTTGTTCAAAGATTTTGAAGGTTGTGATCAAAGCACTCGAGCAAGAAGTCCAAGATCAGTGCATTCATAGGGAAAATGGAGTCAAAAGTAGCGGCAAGAGTTGAAGGGATAATATGATAATAGTAGGGCCAAAGACAAGAGGAATATGATGGTGAAGTGTTGGTAAGCCAAGGCTTCAACCATCAAGCCTAGGGGAAAATGACTTACTAAGGTGTAGGTAACCCTAGGCCTTAGCACGTTTTCCTCCTTCTTTAGCTCAATAACAAAGTAAAATCGGCTAGGATGAAGAACAAATGGTAGGGTGTTGCAATGGCAAGGCCCTAGCAATGTCTTCAATAGGTAAAATGACTCCTTGGCATAATCTAGTAGGTAAATGACAATTAAAACAAGGACACCAACATGTGCTTATTTCCTAGGGTTTATTCCAGCAATTTCATTAACAAGATGCAAGTAAACACTATAATCATTCAAGTAAGGGAAGGATTGAAGAAATTTACTTACATCCACCAAGCATTCATTAAGCCAAACCCTAGTTATAAACCATCCACCAAGAAAAATGCCAAAGATCACCAAAAAGAAACCTCCTTCAACAAGTGCGCCACAATTTCAGCCAAAACCCTAATGAGGGCCGCAAATTTCAGACCTCACACAAGTGTGAGTCAAAGATGATGAGAAAAAGAGAGTTTTAGCTCTCTATTTATACAATAGCAATGACCTTAATTTTATTTTTAGGTCACAAAAGGCTGACATGGCCAAAAATACATCAAAATACTGTTTTACAGTAAATGTCATAATTAAAACCCTAATCAAGCATAAAAGGTGACATCATGCCCTTTTAGGGTGATTTTAGGCCCCTTTAGGGCAACGTTGGCTTCCTGGAGCAAAACGTTAGGTCTCCTTAGGCCTTCGGAAACTGCCACATGTGCCACTTGGCACATAACTGCCTCCCAAAACCTCCACATTGATGGATGACGTCATAAGATGTCCTGGGTGATGTCATGGGCCTTCCAAGTCCAACGTCTTAGTGGAAAGGGCACAACCCCCCTGGGTACAGGTCTGCTAAGCTGCCTCTGGTGGAACATCCTCTTCTTTGGTGCAAACCCTCTGATCTAACTCTACCCCCTGTTGGGGTCTCAACATCCATCTGATGGGCTTTCAGCCTCATGGAGGTCTGAACTAATCATCTCCCCATGTGTGCCTATCCATCGGGTATGGTCCTGCACATCAATAGATATGCCCTCCATGGGCTCATAAGTCACAGGGATCATAGCAATGTTAGTCACATCTAATCATCAAGTTTATTAAACATGTGCATAAAACCCCTTTTGCCCAGACAATTGCTCAAAGACATTATACTAATCTACAAGGCAAGTTTGGAGGAAGTGACAGGGCATCCTATTGGGCTAATGCTCACTAGATGTGGGGTGTTTCCGGGAGATATCAAATCCAAGCCATGTGAGTGGATGAGGTGGTAAGGGATGTCTGGGCAAGGGGTGCAGTGATAGCAGGGAAATGTATGGCTTACCTGTGGGTGACTCTGTAGAGGGTGAGCTGCACCTGCCATGGATGCAAATGTTTCCAAGCTCATTCATGCCTTTTGTCTTTATTTTATTGCTTTTTCTTCAAGGAGCTAGTTAGGGGACACTACCCTGGCATGGTGACCAGTGGTGGCAATGTTACCCACAAGCATTTCACGGAGATGAGAAGGCTGGCTCGTGATGAGACCCCCTTTCTCTTGGCTATGCCACCAAGAGCCACTACCCTGGTGTGGTGACCAACTGTTGGTAGTGTCATACCGCTACATGCCCATTGACTTAATAGGCTGGCTCTTGATGAGACCCCCTATCCTCTAACTAGGTCTTGTTTTATTTTATTTTATGGGTTCTTCTGTTTTTTGCTGAGAAGCTTTTACTGCTTTCTCGGGGATCCCTGGGCGAAGCATCTCAAGGTTTCATTCTTTGGCTTCTATCTTTTGCCAGCTACTTTTACCCTTTGGGCCTTTAGCCCCTTCTTCCCACAAGGTAAGGTACAACCCTTAAATATTTGGCCAACCCAATGCCCGGACCAGTGTAATGGGATGGATGAGTGGGAGAAAGATGGAAAGTGGTAAGTATGGTGGGAGTGGATAATGGCTTCTCATGAGTCCCCCCAGTGGCAACTCAAAACCTACAGGCACAAGCTTACTAGGGCATCCTGTCATTCCCCCTAGATATGGTCAAGTGGATAGGTATAAGATCCAAGCACCTGCTAGAAACAAAAAGATTTGAATGCACATATTCAAAGATTTTGAGGATCAAAGTGACACATACCATGATAACCGAACTCATTACCTCATGGAGCAAGACCCATTTCTGCTACAGGACCAGGCCGAGGTGATGGATGCTGCTGCTGCTGGCAAAGTGGAGGCACTGAAGAATGAAAAGATGGGCCCTCCAGGGCCATGCTCAAGTCGATCTGGCTCTCGGTACTCCATTTCTATGACCTGTGGGCCTCGAGACATAATCTCCTTAGTTATCTCTAAACTGGGGGATAACATCTGGCTCCAACTCGGGGACATGTGCTCACCGTAATGCGCATGAGAACCTCAACATCTTTGGCATAACCTGTAACCTGCTTGATCTCAACATAAAGCTGTTAGCAATCTTTTGGGGTGGTGATATCACCCTTGACTCATATAAAAAGAAAACAAGCATATGTACGGATGTGAAAGAAAACTATTCTAGCATGAAATGCAAATGGTATATACAATGAATGCAAATGCCTACCTACTTACCTGCACTTACCTGTGAAGTCAAGTCCCCCCACCTTGGTGGGGCTTGAGGAGGTGCTCGCTAAATGGTAATGGACGCCTTCTTCCTTCCATTGTGGATAAGTAGTAAGAATCATCAATTGATTTTCTTCCAACTTTGAAAGGCCCAAGCCAAAATTGAGTACTTCCTTTTACATTAGTTGGCTCTCCTTTCTTGACATCCCACATCCATACTATGTCTCTCTCCTGGTATTCCTTGATTTTGAATTTGGTTGTTTCCTGAATAACTCTAGTGTATTGTGCAGAGGGAGGAGGGTGGGATTCTGTTGTGAAGACTTCCTGCTGGAATGGCCGAATCAATATATTGCTTTCTCCCTTCTTGAGTAATTTTACAACCTCGACTTCTTTGTCTTTATAATTATCTAGGAGTTGCTGGTATTCTTCTTTCTTGGGCAATTGTATTTGATCAAAGTCTTCCTTTGTTGCAAAAGGCATATCATTAGGGGAAAATTCAGGAAGACTTTCCAAGATTTGTTCATGTGCTTTGTCATCTTTGATGAGGTCACTAGTTTCTTGTACATGGGTTTTGGTCATTGGCACATTCGGGAGGTGTCCTATAGTTCCATTGTTCAAAGGTACATTGACGTATGTGAGGTCCATCTCAAGAGTGCCTCCCAGTATCGAAGCAAATTTTCTAAACAATAACATCCCCCACACATCTGGGACGTCTACCACCACTATGTCAATGTGGATTACTCTCTCGGGGTATTTCTCAAGGCATACTTCCACATTTTCAATCACCCCATGTGTGGGTATGGCTCTAGACTCAAAGTCACAGATATTTCTGTAAGGTCGTGTGACCTTTAGGCCCAATTGTTGCATGACCTTGAGAGACATCATGTTGGCACCGACCCTTGAATCCAACATGCAGTTGTTGAGGTTCTTGTTATTCATTAGCAAGGTCATGAAGAAAGGTGGGTGCTCATCATACTGGACCCTAAAGTGATTAGCTTGTAAGATGATAGCGGGGTCCATCGGTCCATCTGATCCTTTGAAGAAATTATCAAATCTTTCTTTGACAGAAGGTACCTTGATGACTTCTCTTAAGGGGATGGTTACGTGCATCTTGGATAGTGCCCCTTCGAAGTCAAAGTTTAAGTCCACTCTTTCGGTTTTGGAAGGGTTCTTAGGAAGGAGAATGTCCAAAGGTGGAGGCCTTGTTTRGGGTACTGCAGGATTAGYAGAGATAGGTTGGTTTAGCTTCTTTCGCCTATACACCTGAAATTCTTGCTTCCTCAACTTCTCCTTTGATTCTTGGTCTAAGTTGTTTATTACTTCCATTCTAGCCTTCCTGGTTGCTTCTTTTATGCCCTCTCGGTGTTCCTCAGGAGTGATATTGAGGCAAATTTGGGGGCCTTCTATAACATGGCCCACATTGTTTACTTGGTCATGGCCTCCATTGCTATAGGGACATTCATGTTCCCAGTGTGCTTCACTACACTGCAAACACCAAGGATTTTCATCCACGACGTTTGTAGGAACTAAAGTATTGGGAACCTCTTGATCATTCTTTGGTCTATAAACTTGGTTCCCTTTTTGGAATTGGCCTTTATACGGGACGCTTGGTGCTTGGTTTTGGGCTCTTTCCAAGTTGACAATCCTATTCATCATTTGTTCTTGGTTTTTCATCATGCCATCCATGGTCATTTGCAACTTTGCCAAGCTAGCACAAATATCTGAGGATGGCTCAACATTGTGGACTATCTTGGGTTTAGTGTCCATTTTGACCCTTTGGTTTGAGAAAGGCTCGATTTTGGATGAGTGGAGGTTGTCCTCAATCTTTTTAGCTAACTCTTGGGCTTCTTGGATTGTTTGAGGGTTCTTATCCTTGAGGAGATACCCTAGTTGACCAGTGAAAGCTTTGGTGTAGATGTAAACGAGGAAATTATTAGCTGGATGATGACTCACAGGGATCTTCTGCAACAGGGTTTCAAACCTAGTGTGGAACTCTCGAATGGTCTCATTCTCTTGTTTCCAAAGGGTATTCAGCATGGTCAACAACATGTTGGGGTCTTCTTTGATACTCCATCGTTTGAGAAATGCCTCTTCCAATTTATCCGTGGTTTTAATACTGCCATCAGGAAAACTATGGTACCAACGTCTTGAAGCATCAAGGAGAGTAGCAGAGAATAGTTTCATGACTAAATCCTCAGCATCATCACTGTCGGGGTGAAGCTAAAAAAACATCAAAAATTTGCTCATATGCTCTTCGGCACTGATTGCATTAGTACCGGTGAACTTAGGCAGCCACTTCTCATAGTTGGGAGGCATTTGCCTAGGGTAGCCTGGTATGGCTGTCATGTCTAGCGGTTTGAAAAGATTGGATGACCATCGTCTTTGGTTATTGGCTTGGTTTGGATTGCTGGTCTGAGTTCCCATACTGGACATTGTGTTTAAAGGAAGACTTCCTCCGAAGAGTGATTTTACTTCAGTAGAGTTTTGGGGAGGCTTTCTTTTGAAGGATTGAGGAGGGTTATTGTACCTTCTTGTGGATTGTGGAGTCTCCATATAATTCTCTTGAAATTATCAAAGAGATAAGGGAATCACCCTTAGTGGAGTCGCCAGGTAAGCTTTGTAAGATAAAGATTGTTGAGGAAAGGCTTACCGAAAAGTGTCGTTCTTGAGGAGAATTGACTCAGTGTTCCCCGACAACGGCACCAAAATGTTATCGCACAGTTTGTACTTGGATGTAAAGGACAGGTAAATGAAGACAAACTGACGTAACGAGAGACTAGCCTATCACTGTCACCTTAATAGGATGTCCCTTTCTATCTAGGGTGGTAGGCCCAGGGGAGACGTCCCCGGTGACTTGGGGTTTTGAGAAGGCAAAGGTTTAAGGCTAAGTAAAATTTCCCTCTCACAAGTCACCACCGATCAGAAAGTCTGGCTAAACATCCAATAAAGATAATAATAACCAGAAATGTACCTGCCCGGAACAAAGCAACAAGAAACTATATTTGCAAGGTCAGTTACTGGTTAGTGCTTCATATAATCAAGGACTTTCTTAAATAAAGCAATTGACTAATATATTGATGAAACAATCAAAGATGTATAGTAGCAATAGTCACAATATGTTACTTCACAATAAATGCTTTAAAGAAGCTTCAAAATGAACAAGAATGATTTATCATCAGTGTCACAATACCAACATTCATTAGAAGAAAAGACTACTATGCACTAGCCAATCTTTCAATTGCTTAAAGAAGCTTTAATTGCTGCAAAGTATGACTATAACTCAAATGGATGATAGTAACAATAGGGTTAGCAAGTCAATCTAAGCTACGGTTATAAGGTATTAGTAGTTGTTCAAAGATTTTGAAGGTTGTGATCAAAGCACTCAAGCAAGAAGTCCAAGCTCAATGCATTCATAGGGCAAATGGAGTCAAAAGTAGCGGCAAGAGTTGAAGGGACAATATGATAATAGTAGGGCCAAAGACGAGGAATTTGATGGTGAAGTGTTGGTAAGCCAAGGCTTCAACCATCAACCCTAGGGGAAAACGACTTACTAAGGTGTAGGTAACCCTAGGCCTTAGCACGTTTTCCTCCTTCTTTAGCTCAATAACAAAGTAAAATCGGCTAGGATGAAGAACAAATGGTAGGGTGTTGCAATGGCAAGGCCCTAACAATGTCTTCAACAGGTAAAACGGTTCCTTGGCATAATCTAGTAGGTAAATGGCAACTAAAACAAGGACACCAACATGTGCTTATTTCCTAGGGTTTATTCCAGAAATTTCATTAACAAGATGCAAGTAAAACACTATAACCATTCAAGTAAGGGAAGGATTGCAAAAATTTACTTACATCCACCAAGCATTCATTAAGCCAAACCCTAGTTATAAACCATCCACCAAGAAAAATGCCAAAGATCACCAAAAAGAAGCCTCCTTCAACAAGTGTGCCACAATTTCAGCCAAAACCCTAATGAGGGCCGCAAATTTCAGACCTCACACAAGTGTGAGTCAAATATGGTGAGAAAAAGAGAGTTTTAGCTCTCTATTTATCCAATAGCAATGACCTTAATTTTATTTTTAGGTCACAAAAGGCTGACATGGCCAAAAATACATCAAAGTACTGTTTTACATTAAATGTCATAATTAAAACCCTAATCAAGCATAAAAGGTGACATCATTCCCTTTTAGGGTGGCGTTAGGCCCCTTTAGGTAAACGTTGGCCTCCTGGAGCAAAACATTAGGCCTCTAGATACTGCCACACGTGCCACTTGGCACATAACTGCCTCCCAAAAACTCCATAGCGCTAGATGACGTCATAAGATGTCCTGGGTGACATAATGGGCCTTCCAAGGCCAATGTCCTAGTGGAAAGGGCACAACCCCCCTGGGTACAGGTCTGCTAAGCTGCCTCTGGTGGGACGTCCTCCTCTTCTCCGGTGAAAACCCTTTGATCTGTCTCTGCCCTCTGTTGGGGTCTCAACATCCATCTGATGGGCTTTCAACCCCATGGAGGTACGAACTAATCATCTTCCCATGTGTACCTGTCCATCAGGTATTGTCCTGCACATCAACAGATACACCCTCCATGGGCTCATAAGTCATAGGGATCATAGCAATGTTAATCACATCTAATCATCAAGATTATTAAACATGTGCATAAAACCCCTTTTACCCGGACAAGTGTTCAAAGGCATTATACTAATCTACAAGCCAAGTTTGGAGGAAGTGACGGGGCGTCCTATTGGGCTAATGCTCACTGGATGTGGGGTGTTTCTGGGAGAGATCAAATCCAAGTCATGTGAGTGGATGAGGTGGTAACAAATGTCTGGGCAAGGGGTGCAGTGATAGCAGGGAAATGTATGGCTTACCTGTGGGTGCCTCTGTAGATGGTGAGCTGCACCTGTCATGGATACAAATGTTTCCAAACCCATTCATGCCTTCTGTCTTTATTTTATTGCTTTTTCTTCAAGGAGCTAGTTAGGGGACATTGTTTTGGCGTGGTGACCAGTGGTGGCAATGTTACCCACAAGCATTTCACAAAGATGAGAAGGATGGCTCGTGATGAGACCGCCTTTCTCTTGGCTATGCCACCAAGAGCCACTACCCTGGCGTGGTGACCAGCTGTTGGTAGTGTCATACCACTACATGCCCATGGACCTAATAGGTTGGCTCGTGATGAGACCACCTATCCTCTAACTAGGTCTTGTTTTATTATTTTTTATGGGTCCCTCTGTATCTTGTTGAGAAGCTTTTACTGCTTTCCCGGGGATCCCTGGGTGAAGCATCTCAAGGTATCATTCTTTGGCTTCTATCTTTTGCTAGCTACTTTTACCCTCTGGGCTTTTAGCCCCTTCTTCCCACAAGGTAAGGTACAACCCTTAAATATTTGGCCAACCCAATGCCCGGACCAATGTAATGGGATGGATGAGTGGGAGAAAGATGGAAAGTGGTAAGTATGGTGGGAGCGGACAATGGCTTCTCATGAATCCCCCCAGTGGCAACTCAAAACTTATGGGCACAAGCTTACTAGGGCATCTGGTCATTCCCCCCAGATATGGTCAAGTGGATAGGTATAAGATCCAAGCACCCGTTATAAACAAAAAGAATTGAATGCACATATTCAAAGATTTTGAGGATCAGAGTGACACATACCATGATACCTAGACTCATTACCTCATGGAGCAAGACCCACTTCTGCTATAGGACCAGGCCGAGGTGATGGATGCTGCTGCTGCTAACAAAGTGGAGGCGCTGAAGAATGAAAATATGGGCCCTCCAGGGCCATGCTCAAGTAGATCTGGCTCTCGGTACTCCATTTCTAGGACCTGTTGGCCTCGAGACATAATCTCCTTAGTTATCCCTAAACTGGGGGATAACAGGTCCCATTCAAAATTCAACAGACTTAATGGTTTTCAGGATTTCAAGATTGGTAGGATTGCAATATTTCCACTGGATTCTATCATGTAAGTGTTAATGTTTAAGCTATTATTAGAGTTCTTTGCATTTCAATAGATAACAATAGCATAAGATAGGATCACTGAGAAATACACAATCACAAGAGACACATCATTTATCCTGGGAAACCCTCATGGGGTAGAAAACCCAGCAAAACTTCCTTATTATAGATAGCCAATACAATGGCAAGAGATAACTCAAACAAGTATAGAAAGTCCTCTCCCAAAGATGCGCCTCTCTCTCTCTCTCTCTTCTCCAACTGCAGCTCTGAAACTTGTCTCTCAAATGAACAAGTGAGTGTGTGTCTAAGTGAGGCGCTAGCCTCCTTATTTATGCAAGTTTGGCACGTGTGGAAGTGTCTCTTCACTGGCAGGGCCGACTTCTCAATCTAGGTAGTTATAACGACCTTTAATATATTTTGGGGCCTCTTTAATATTCTGCCTATTACAATTACATTTTGACCAATCTGCAAAAGTGGATTTGGTCCTTTACAATAGCCGACATGATCAATCCACAATGGGGATTGATCCAATGAATAATATATCAAATAATAATCATAATACACTTTGCAGTTACATTATTTCAACACTCCCCCTTAACAAGAAGGGTATCCTTCAACAACATCAGGCGAGAGAGAGGATTGCATCATCAACAACATCAGGAGGACAGCATCATCGATATCGTCTTGGAACATTGATTGGCGTATCTATAAATCATTGGAAGTTTTCTTCATCGGAAACATCGTCATTCTCAAAGGAATGCAATCATCATCTGCATCAATATGAATTAGTATAAAACTAATACATCATCACAACAGGAGGCTATTTCATCATCATAATACTGGACTGGCTTTACGTCACAACTGTCAAGTTGGAAGTACAGTACTCGTCTTGCTTTACGTCAGAGCAATCAAGTTGGAAGCAAGATACTAGACTGACTTTACGTCACATCTATCAAGCTGGAAGCACAGTGCTAGTCTCATCTCATCGTCTTTCTTTACGTCACAGCAATCAAGCTGGAAGCAAGATACTAGATTGGCTTTACGTCACAGCTCTTAAGTTGGAAACATAGTACTAGTCTCATCTCAACGTCTTGCTTTACGTCACAACACTCAAGCTGGAAGCAAGATACTAGACTGGCTTTACGTCACAACTCTCAAGCTGGAAGCACAGTACTAGTCTCATCTCAACGTCTTGCTTTACGTCACAGCACTCAAGCTGGAAGCAAGATACTAGACTGGGTTTACATCACAACTCTCAAGCTGGAAGCACAGTACTAGTCTCATCTCAACGTCTTGCTTTACGTCACAACACTCAAGCTGAAAGCAAGATACTAGACTGGCTTTACATCATAGCTCTCAAGCTAGAAGCACAGTACTAATCGCATCTCAATGTCTTGCTTTACGTCACAACACTCAAGCCGGAAGCAAGATACTAGACTAGCTTTACGTCATAGTGGTTAAGCTGGAAGCATAGTACTAGGTATATCTCATCACAACACTACTCCCCCTTTTGAGGAAGGTCCTTTCGGACTATACCAAGCTTATCTCGAAAGTGCTCAAACTTTACACGAGATAGAGGCTTGGTCAACACATCAGGACCTGTTCATCTGTGCTAACGTACTGGAGCTTTATGGCTCCCCTCTGCACCATGTCACGGATGTAATGATATCGAATCTCTATGTGCTTTGACCTGTCATGGAATACAAGATTCTCTGTCATCTTTATGCAGCTCTGGTTGTCACATAGGATCGTGGTTGCTTCCATCTCTAGGTCAAATAGGTTGATCAACAACTTACGAAGCCATATAGCTTCGCAGCTAGCAGAACACGCAACAATGTATTCTGCTGTTATTGTGCTGAGAGCAATGCTGGATTGCTTCTTACTCTGCCATGAGATCATGGCTGATCCCAAACTGAAACAACATCCTGAAGTGCTCTTCCTATCAGAAGCACTTTCAGCCCAATTTGAATCAGTGTACCCACTCAATGTGAAATCATGATCTCCATCATAACTGAGACCACAATCTAACGTACCCTTAAGGTACCTCATCACATGTTTTGCAGCCACTAGGTGAACATGTCTGGGTTCTACCAGAAATTGACTCAAGGTGTTCACGGCAAAACAAATATCTGGTTTGGTGTTCGTCAGGTACATCAACGATCCATTAATCTGTCTATACAACGTGGCATCAATCAATTCTGATGAAATGTCGACCAACAACTTCAACTTCGTTTCCATGGGTGTATTCATGGACTTGCACTCTAACATGTGGCATCTCTTCAGAATTTCGACTGCATACTTCCCTTGGTTAAGGAAGATCCTCTCTGGACTCTGCCATACCTCAAGACCTAAGAAATAATGTATTAGGCCAAGGTCTTTCATCTCAAATTCTGAAGCAAGCCTCTTCTTACATTCGGTGATGAGCTTTTCTTCTCCAGTTAAGAATAAGTCATCCATATATAGCAATAATATCACTGGCTCATCGTTCATGACCTTGAAGTAGAGGTTAGAATCTGCTTTACTCTTGGTAAAGCCCAAGCTCGTCAGGAAACTGTCTATCCAGCCATACCAAGCTCTAGGAGCTTGCTTCAATCCGTATAGAGCCTTCTTCAACTTGCAGACATGATACTTCCTGTCTTCAACTTCAAATCCTTGAGGTTTCTCTATATACACTTCTTCTTCGACGACACCATTTAGGAGAACTATCTTTACGTCCATCTGGTGTAACTTCCACTTCATCTTAGCTGCAAGGGCTATGATGGTTCTGATCGAAGTGTATCTGGCTACAGGAGCGGATGTCTCTTCATAGTCAATGCCTTCTTTTTGAGAAAAGCCACGGGCTACAAATCTTGCTTTATACTTCTCAATACTTCCATCAGAAACACGTTTTATTTTGAAGAGCCATTTGGACGATACCACATCCTTGCTATTTGGTCTGGGAACTATTTCCCACACATTGTTCTTTATTATGGATTGGTATTCTTCTGTCATGGCATCTGCCCATTCTTTCTTCTGAATGGCTTCTTCAAAGCAGGTAGGCTCCTTCTCTAGGAGATTACACATCAAAGCCATATAACTGGAGAATGGCTGAGGTCTCTTCACATGTCTCGTGGTTCCTTCGGGAACACCATATTTCTCTCTATCTTGAATAAGCTCTCTTGCCCAAGCATGCTTTCTTTTATGGGAGATTGTCATCTGAGGAAGTTCTTGAAATTCTACTATGTCATGATCTTCTAGAATTTCCTCATCAAGGGAAGTTACGACTTCCCTCACTGGTTCTGCAGCTCTGGGAACCTCCATCACTAAATCTGCAATTCTGGGGATTACGGGTTCCTCTTCATATACTTCTTCAAGCTGGCATCTTCTCGATTTCTTGAGCGTTGCATCTTCATCGAAGGTCACATCCCTGTTGATCTCAATGTGATGGTGACTTGGTATATAAATCTTGAAGGCCTTGGAGACCTCACAGTATCCCACAAATATTCCCTTCTTTCTTGAGGGTTCTAGCTTGTTTCTCTTCTCTTTTGGAATATGTATAAACACTGGGCAGCCAAATATTTTGAGATGGCTTACCTTTGGTTTCTTTCCGGTGAACATCTCTTCCGGGGTTTTGAACCCAAGTGCACTATGGGACAATCGGTTTTGCACATATACGACTGTCATTGCTGCTTCTGCCCATAAGCACATAGGAAGATCTTGATCGTGGATCATGGTCTTCACGGCTTCCATTATCGTTCTGTTCTTCCTTTCAGCTACACTGTTTTTTTGAGGATTATAGGGAGTAGTGAGTTCCCTCTTGATCCCAACATCTTTTCAGAAGTTCACAAACTCTTTTGAGGTGTATTCTCCTCCATTATCTGACTTGAGTATCTTGATCTTTCTTTCAGAAAGATTCTCTATCAAGGCTTTGAATTCCTTGAATTTGCTGAACACTTCATCTTTAGATTTCAAGAAATACAACCAGGTC
>ML777927.1:552944-563971 GCA_009831015.1 Picea engelmannii | reverse complement strand
ATTAGAAGTGAAAGTGTACACCTTGATGTTCTTTTCATACACTTTTCTTTATCATTAAAGAAAGATGCTTGTAAATGGTTCACCAACTTGATAACAACATAAACTCTTTGGATGCTTGTAGGAACACTTTTTTTTCTAGGTGGTGTTGGCGATGGAAGTCACTCCTGGATTGCTAGCAGGAGCAGAGCCCGACGCCCATCAGTTTTATGTCACAATTGTTTATAGATGGGTGATCAAATGGAAGGAAACTCGAAACAGTAGTGTTCCAACTCTGAAACCAGGCCAGGTATGCATGAGCAAGTGAGGTCTTGCGTAAATTTCAGACAGTGAGCTGTAGTAAAGGGTGAACAGGCGGAAGACTTATATGAGAAGAGTGCGAAGGTCTGTTATAAACAACGGGTTCCTAACAGACCGTAGGAGAAAGCATCCAAACACAAGGTCTTCTTGCGTTTAAATACAGAAAACCAGAAAATACAATAATGCCATGATAAATCATTTATCATAACAGAAATGCAACAATTTGTGCGACTCAGTTGGTCACGAACTCTCCTAGTATGAGATGAAAAACTAGATGAGGTAAGAAGAACTGTTTGTCATAAAACAATAAATCTCATATACAGATACACAAGCTGAAAGCTGAAATAGCTGCTAAAACATTACAGTAGGGAGCTCTGCTCAACCATCGATACCTTACAAAATACAAAGACTGAGTTTATATACTCAGAGAAAATCGCCTAACAGAGGCGTTCCCAGTCGCCCAAGGCTTGGCTGTCTCTTCAGTCAAACTCGTATTGATATCTTTCTTTAAGTGCCATCTTAATTACGCATGGCTCCTTTAAGGAGGGAGGCTGAACCATTAAGTGCTGGGCTATCGTGCGCAGACTTCTCTGTCGAGTTGAGGACTTCGGCATGGCATTTTTGAGAAAATCGATACACAGGACTTCCTCGGGCAGATGGTTTGCCAGATCCTCCATCCACTCACTTAATGAATGAAATGAGGTTTCAACCACCCGCTCTTGTCGTCATTTACTTCAGACGAGAAATAGGACTGAGGTCGGATCAAATGGCACTTCGAGGTCGGGGCAATCTCTTCTGTGAATCATGCATGGCGTCTTCGGCCCTTCCTGAACAATGTTTTCCCTCACAAGTGACCATGGGCTATGACCGCGCGTTTATCCCCAAAGCGCTTTCGGCGTTCACGAACGGAAGGAGTTAATCCTTGCTTCTTGAAATCACGATGAACGAAACGTCGAGACGACTTTAATCTGGCGCCACGCGCCCTCTGGATCTGGCGGTCCTAACTTCACCCGACGCTGCTGTGGGCCCCAGGTCCTGAATGCTCTCGCTACTTCGCGTATCGGGGTATGATGGAGCTGCTTTTTGCGCGTTGGAGTTGTGATGAGCGAGGCGTCGAGATGGCTCTACTTGTTGCCAGGTGTCCCCTCTGGATGGACGGTTGAAAACACTTCGGCGATACTGTGGGCCTGAGTCCCGGACGCTTTCGGCGCTTCGTATCTCACGGCTGGGAGGAGCTAGTCCTTATGTTTCAAAGTCGCGATGAGAGAAAAGTCGAGGAGCCTAATCGCGCACCACATGACCCTCTTGATGGACGGCTGAAAACACTTCAACAATACTGTGGGCCTGAGTCCCGGACGCTTTCGGCGCTTCATATCTCGCGGCTGGGAGGAGCTAGTCCTTATGTTTCAAAGTCACGATGAGTGAAAAGGCGAGGAGCCTGATCGCGAATCACGTGTCCCTCTGGATGGACGACTGAAAACACTTCGACGATACTGTGGGCCTAAGTCTCGAACGCTTTCGGCGCTTCGTATCTCGCGGCTGGGAGGAGCTCGTCCTTATGTTTCAAAGTCGCGATGAGCGAAAAGGCGAGGAGCCTAATCACGCACCACATGTCCCTCTGGATGGATGGCTGAAAACACTTCGGCGATACTGTGGGCCTGAGTCTCGGACACTTTCGACGCTTCGTATGTCGCGGCTGGGAGGAACTAGTCCTTATGTTTTAATGTCGCGACGAGCGAAAAGGAGAGGAGCCTAATCGCGCACCACGTGTCCCTCTGGATGGACGGTTGAAAACACTTTGACGATATATAAGCGCTATCCATTGCGCTAATCCTGGCGCAACTCTGCTAACCGCGATTACCCGTCGATCGTTGATCTGCTCTATACATGGATCCTGGCCGTTGAAGACATACTTTGCCCGCTCGCTTGATTGGAAGTCGAAAAACGAGATTTTTCCATGCTGCGCTCAGGCGCTTCTCGCGTAACTTGCAGAATCGAATGCTCTCGATCCCATGACAAGAATTATCGCTAACATTAGGCTCCATGGGGGATAGAGTCGTCCCTGTGATGCTCTAAGAAATCCTTCTACAGCTTTAGTGCCTTGTTATTGGTCTATGGAATCACTTATTAGGCCGAAAACATACAAAAAGAAACTAAACAAAGAACTAAAAGACAATATTTACAAACAGAGGAGCCGTCTAAGGCTCAAATAAAACATTTTTTCAGAAAATGCCCATTCACTGTTCTGTTGAAAACTCTTCACCCTCCAGATCCTGCAACCCATATGTGTTGTTGGAGAAAATCTCAGAGATTTTAAAGGGGCCGATCCAGAGGGAATTGAACTTGATGTGCTTGCCTTTATCCTGTCTGGGTGCGTCCCACTTAAATACCAAGTCCCCGATCTCAAACTCCTTTTTCGTGACTTTTCTGTCAAAAGCCTGCTTGAACTTCTGCTGATGACTATAAGCTGCGTCCCTCAGTTGTTCTCTGATCTGCTGCACTTCCACTATCTGATGAATTCTTCTGATCATATGATCTGGTTCTCCCTCGTAGTCTTGAAAGAACTTCGCCACAGGTAGGGCGAGCTGAGTAGGGAAAACTGCCTCTGCTCCATAGACTAGTTGAAACGGAAAAGTGCCCAGAGACTTCTTCGTTGTGACACGATCGGCCCACAGAGAAAACTTCAACTTTGAATCCCAGGCTCTTTTGTTATCCTCTAACAATCTTTTGATGATCTTTATCAGGCTTTTGTTTGAGGATTCTACTAAACCATTTCCCTGGGGATAGTAGGGGGTGGAGTGAATTAGCGAGATATGGAACTGCTCACAGAACTTAATTAGAGGTTCAGATTTGAAAGAAGCAGCATTATCAGTGACGATTCTGCTGGGACAACCAAATTAGGCTATGATATCCTCCAGGAAGCTGATAATTACTTTGTGTGATGCGCTTCTTGTGGGGACAACTTCTATCCACTTGGTGAAATAATCTGTTGCAGTCAGGATCCATCTGTGCTGACCACTTGAGGGAGGATGAATTTCTCCGATGAAGTCCAACCCCCACTGTTGAAAAGGTGCTGAAGCTACTATGGGTTTCAATGGCAGCGATTTGAGCTGTTGCTTTCCTGAGAACTTTTGACATTTGGTGCAAGATCTGATCTCCCTGCAAACATCGGGGAACAATGTGGGCCAATAATACCCCGCTCGGAATATCTTGTGGGCTGTGGTCTTCCAGAAATGGTGACCTCCGCAAAGGCCGCTATGAAAATCAAACGTAACCTTCTGGGCCTCCTGCGGGTCCAGGCATCTCAGAAATCCCCTAGAGGGTCTTTCCAGTACAAGGTTTGGTCAATGAGGAAATACCTGATTGCCTTGAGCTTAAGAGCCCTCGCTTTACTTTTTCCCATTCCATCGGGGGGCTTCAACTCCTGCAAAAAATACAGAATGTCATGATATCAGGCACATTCTGCCAGTGATAAGCCATCTTGAGAGCCTTGGCTGGGCGATTAAGCTTGCTGAGATCCTAGGCGAGTATTGATGAAACTAACTCCCAAGGCTTCGCAGTTGGATTCAGCCAGTAGCTTGGCTAAACCTTGCCCCTTAACCAACTTGGTGGGTTTTATTTCTAAGTCAAATTCCAGAATTTTAGCGATCCATCGACCTCTTTTTCCATCTATGTCGGGTTGCACAAGGATGTCCTTCACGGAGGCTGAAGGAACATATGCTGTTACTTTTGAATGCAAGACATAGACTCTGAAAGATTTAAGAGCTTTCACTAAGGCATAGGCTTGCTTCTCCATTATTTCATATCTGCTCTCTGCCTCTCTTAACGCTCTGCTGAAGAAGGCGATGGGCTGCTCATGCCCTTCCTCATTTTTCTGCAATAAGACCACCGCCACTGTATCAAAAGAAGCAAAGGAGAAAATCAGGAACTCTTTGGAATAGTCAGAACTGATAAGTACAGGTGCCTCAGTCAATGCCTTCTTTATTTGGTCAAAAGAGGCCTTGGGCTCAACGGTCCATTTCACTTCATTTTCCTTCCTGAGCATGGCCGTGATGTGTTTCACTAGCTCGGCAAAATTCGAGACAAACCTCCTTAGAAAATTAATTTTCCCCAAAAAGGCCTGAACCTCTTTTTTAGACCTGGGAAGTGACAAGGCTTGAATTGCCTCCACCCTGCTGGGATCAATTCTCACTCCCTCTGCCGATACTATATGTCCCAATAACTTCCCTTCCTGCATAGCAAACAGGGACTTCTTGGGGTTCAGGGAAAGACCAAGCCTCCGGCACTTCGAGAAAACTCTCCTTAAGTGGCAGCGGTGCTCCTTATCAGACCTGGAGAAGACCGTGATGTCGTCTAGGTAGATTACTACAAATTGTTCTTTCTCTCCGATGAAGGCTATATCCATGGCTCGCTGAAATGTTGCTCCTGCATTCATTAGCCCGAATGACATTTTGGCATACATGAATGTGCCCCAAGGAGTGGTGAAGGATGTCTTCTCCCTGTCCTCGGGCATGATCGATATCTGGTTATAGCCAGAAAACCCATCGATCATGGATATCCTGGAGGCACCAATTACCCTTTGTAGTATGTGTTCCATCTTAGGTAGGGGGTAATTTTCTTTTTTTGAGCTTCTGTTGAGATTCCTGAAATCAACACAACGTCTGATCTCTCCACTCTTCTTCCTAACCAGGACCAAATTGGCCACCCATTCAGAATATCTCAAGGGGACAATAATTTGGGCATCTAACAATTTCTTCACTTCTTTCTCCATGACAGGTAGCAACATGGGATTTATCTGTCTCAGCTTTTGTCTAAATGGTTTAGCCTCTTTCTTTAGTGGGATCTTGTGCTCGATGACGGATGTGTCGTACGTCTTGAGGTGTTCATATGTCCATGCAAACACATCGGCGAACTCTCTGAGCAACTCTGTGTACTCGGCCTTCTGTTCTCTGGTCAAACTACTTGACAATTTGACAAACTTGGGCTTCTCCAGTGTGCCAATGTTGCATTCAGTTGTCTCGACATTTTCATTTGAGACCCTGCCCTTTACTGGCACATCATTCCCATCGAACAATCTCTCTAAAGGGACAAGTCCTCTCGGAATGTGATTACTGGGCAGCTGAATGATCTGATGATTGGCGATTTTATTTAACAACTCCTCAGGATGAGGGTCACCTTCCAAATCAGGATCTTGGTCAATATGCAATGCAGAAAATTTGTCCACTGATTGAAGAAACCTTTCGAGTTCAGAATCATCTTCGAACACCTTCCAATGCTTGACATTGTCCGGCACCGAGGGCCTATATCTTATATCAACATCATTTTCTACCATAGGCGGCAGAGGAAATTTGAGCACACTAGCTGAGACAGCTAAAGAATCGGCCAAAGTATTTTCTCCCCTCGGAATGAAAGAAATGTTTAAAGCCAAGAAGAAATTATCAATAAGGTCCCATACTTCATTCCGATAATTCCTAAGCCATGGATTATGGGCACGATAAGAATTCCTTACCTGCTGAATAATCAACTCAGCATCTCCGAATATTTCTATCTCTTTAATTCCCATTTCCTTTGCGGCCCTCATACCAAGAACAAGAGCTTCATACTCTGCCACATTGTTGGTGGCTTCGAATTCTAGCTTGTATGACAGAGACATGACTTCTTGACAAGGTGATATGAAAACCAATCCAGCGCCAACGCCTTCGCTAGAAGAAGCTCCGTCAAAAAACATCTTCCAAACAGGGGAGCCTTGAGGGGAAATTGGATGACCAGGGCTGGGGTGTTTTCTTATTAGTAAAGAGATTTTAGGGGCATCGGTAAGTTGTAGCAAACTAGACCCCAAGTCGGTGTCAAGCGCAAAGATGGGGTGATTGGTAGGGTCTGCTTCATCACTGACAATATAGGCCAGTTGGGCTTCTCTGTATAATCTCCTTTGTTCCCCTCCGAAGACCGAAATGGTGGAATATGTGAGATCCATCTGTAGTGTCCCTCCCAGTTTTTTGATCCATGATCTAGACAATAGAATACCAAATTTAGGGGGGACGTCAGCTACCACAATATCCATGACCACACTTTTCATGGGTAGCTGAAACAGGGAAACCGCCAGGTCTTTGATGACTCCTAGGCACTGCACTCTCCTTGAATTGAAGGAATACAAATCATGATAAGTTCTTGTCACCTCCAGTCCCAATTCTTCCATGACTATTTTTGGCATAAGGTTATGGGAAGCCCCTGAATCCATGAGGCAGTTATGCAACACTTTATCATGTATGTTCAGGGATGTGTAGAAGGGGGGGGATGAGTCATATATGTCTTCTACCATGGGGCCTAAGATGATGGCTGGCTTCTCATCTTGAAGGTTTACTGAGTCAGGGGGGCTGGGGGGACTCAGATTGTAGTAGTTTGGAGACGGATCTTTTAAAATCTTCATTTTTAACTAGTTCTGAGAGGGGTACAGGAATTCTAATCTTCTGAATCTCATGCTCAAAATTGAAGGAGGGGATAGGTTTAGGAGCTTCCCTTACCTCAGTGACGGGTTCTTTGACTGCTGGTAAAGCGCTCTAGCTCTTTTATCTTTAGTAGTGGCTGTTGCAGATCTAGTAGGTTTTTCTGCTATGAGAGGCTGGTTTGGGCTGTCAAAATCTCCTTCTTTCCTTCTCGATCTGAGATTATATCTGTTAGAAGTGTGACCAGCCCTTTGTTCTTTTTCCAACTCATGAATTTGAGCACTCATCATGTATTCTTCATATGCGGACTGCGTCAAATGAGGAAAAGGGGGAGCTTCTTCAATACAATGGATTTCAGGGCCAAACTCGTCTATCTCCTCTCTTTCCTCATGATCAACTAGGTTGTTTTAGAGGGGGGTTTGAACCCTTTGATCTTCTCTGTCCTTTCCCCTTTGTTCCCTCGGGAAATCCTAAGGCATATTGTTAGCAGGTCGTCTGAAACCTCTATTATCAATGTTCTGGGGATTTCTGTACATGGGCTTCCCCTCTAATTCCCACCTCTCCATCTTGGCAGCAAGCGATTTTATCGCTCTAGCTGTCTCATCTGTCTGATGGGGCAGGGGAGAGGAACTGGATGAGGAAGCTTCAGGCCCGTTCTTGGACGTACTTCTGTCACCTGTGTTTCTGAGTCGGTTGACCTCCAATATGTTAGATTCTACCTCCACGGCTGCATCCTGCATGTGGGCCAACGTAGCAGCTCTTCTCTCTCTCAGCAGTAAGTAGAAATCAGGATCAAAAGCGCTGAAGTAAGTGATCATTGCAGAGGCTTCAGAGGGTTTTATCTCAGCAGGGATTCTATTGTACATTTTATTAAATCTCTTGGAGAATTCGGGGACAGACTCTCCTTCCTTTCTCTTCAACGACCCAAACTCTGTCATGTAATACATGAAATCCTTCTTATCTCCCCACTGCCTCAGGAAAGCATTATCCAGGGCGTCAATTCCAGCAATGGTTTCGGGAGCTAATCCTCTAAACCATTTCCTTACCTCACCATCTAAGCTCTGGACAAAAACCCTCATCCAGACATCTTCATCTCCAATGTTCAGGTTGTCTGCATAACTGTAGAAAGCAGCCAGGTGTTCTTCTGCAGTTATGTCTCCTTCCCCGGTGAACTTGGGCATATATTTCAAGTAATCTCCAGCAGGGAAAGGATTCATGGGATGAGGTAAGATCAAGGGAGCGTACCTAGCAACAACTATGACATCCATTCTATTCAGAGGGGGATTAGCACCGGCCATAGGAATATTAGGTGGAGGAGAACTCGGAGGAAAAGGAGCTCGCAAAGGGGCTACTGGGAATGAATCTCGGAGTGAAGTGGGAAACAAGAGGGGATTCAAGGAGAAGGCTAACGAGCTCAAGTCAGCAGGTGCTCCTCCTTGTGCAGGAGTGGGGAAATCTTCTGTGGTCTTGGGTCTATGCCAAGGTACAGCTTCAGAGGAGAGGGGAGTGACAAGGATTTCTCCCTCCAATCCCAGACCAGGAGCATAAAACTCAGCAGGAACACTCCCAAAATTTAGGAAATGAGAAACTTCTGAAGGAGGTCTATTAAGAAACTGAGGAGGAGAAAACAGAGTTCTTACAGAAGGAGATGGCGGATTACCTGTTTCGGCGGTGGAAGCTTCTTCTTCAGGGGCCTTTCCTTTTCTGAGAACCACCTCCGGATCGGTTTCAGGTGTAGCTAGGGGTAGCTATGGATGAGACCGTGTGTGCCTGTCTCTAAAAGCCACAATTGATAGAGAAGGTTCTCCCCAGCGGAGTCGTCACAATGGAGTCGCCAGGTGCAAAACAACAATATTGATAATTCTAATATCTGATGCACCTTCAGAATCAGTTAATCATTGTCGTTCAATCCTGGGAAAAATATTCAACTTCGTCCCTGACAACGGCGCCAAAAATGTTGGCGACGGAAGTCACTCCTGGATTGCTAGCAGGTGCAGAGCCCGACGCCCATTAGTTTTATGTCACGATTGTTTATAGATGGGTGATCAAATGGAAGGAAACTCGAAACAGTAGTGTTCCAACTCTGAAACCAGGCCAGGTATGCATGAGCAAGTGAGGTCTTGCGTAAATTTCAGACAGTGAGCTGTAGTAAAGGGTGAATAGGCGGAAGACTTATATGAGAAGAGTGCGAAGGTCTGTTATAAATAGCGGGTTCCTAACAGACTGTAGGAGAAAGAATCCAAACACAAGGTATTCTTACGTTTAAATACAAAAAACCAGAAAATACAATAATGCCACGATAAATCATTTATCATAACAAAAATGCAACAATTCGTGCGACTCAGTCGGTCACAAACTTTCCTAGCATGAGATGAAAAACTAGACGGGGTAAGAAGAACTGTTTGTCATAAAACAAGAAATCTCATATACAGATACACAAGCTGAAAGCTGAAATAGCTGCTAAAACATTACAGTAGGGAGCTCTGCTCAACCATCGATACCTTACAAAATACAAAGACTGAGTTTATATACTCAGAGAAAATCACCTAACAGAGGCGTGCCCAGTCGCCCAAGGCTTGGTTGTCTCTTCAGTCAAACTCGTACTGATATCTTTCTTTAAGTGCCATCTTAACTACGCATGGCTCCTGTAAGGAGGGAGGCTAAACCATTAAGTGCTGGGCTATCATGCGCAAACTTCTCTGTCGAGTTGAGGACTTCGGCATGACGTTTTTGAGAAAATCGATACACAGGACTTCCTCGGGCAGATGGTTTGCCAGACCCTCCATCCCCTCACTTAATGAATGAAATGAGGTTTCAACCACCCGCTCTTGTCGTCATTTACTTCAGACGAGAAACAGGACTGAGGTCGGATCAAATGGCACTTGGAGGTCACAGCAATCCCTTATGTGAATCATGCATGGCGTCTTCGGCCCTTCTTGAACATATTTTTCCCTCACAAGTGACCATGGGTTGTGACCGCGCGCTTATCCCCAAAGCGCTTTCGGCGTTCGCGAACGGAAGGAGTTAATCCTTGCTTCTTGAAATCACGATGAGCAAAATGTCGAGACGACTTTAATCTGGCGCCATGCGCCCTCTGTATCTGGCGATCCTAACTTCACTCGACGCTGTTGTGGGCCCCAGGTCCTGAATGCTCTCGCTACTTCGCGTATCGGGATATGATGGAGCTGCTTTTTGCGCATTGGAGTTGCGATGAGCGAGGCGTCGAGATGGCTCTACTTGCTTCCAGGTGTCCCCTCTGGATGGACGGCTGAAAACACTTCGGCGATACTGTGGGCCTGAGTCCCGAACGCTTTTGGCGCTTCGTATCTCGCGGCTAGGAGGAGTTAGTCCTTATGTTTCAAAGTCGCGATGAGCAAAAAGGCAAGGAGCCTAATCGCACACCACGTGTCCCTCTGGATGGACGGCTGAAAACACTTCGGCGATACTGTGGGCTTGAGTCCCGGACACTTTCGGCGCTTCGTATCTCGCGGCTGGGAGGAGCTAGTCCTTATGTTTCAAAGTCGCGATGAGCAAAAAGGCGAGGAGCCTAATCATGCACCACGTGTCCCTCTGGATGGACAACTGAAAACACTTCGGCGATACTGCAGGCCTGAGTCCTGGACGCTTTCGACGCTTCGTATCTCATGGCTGGGAGGAGCTAGTCCTTATGTTTCAAAGTTGCGATGAGCGAAAAGGCGAGGAGCCTAATCGCGCACCACGTGTCCCTCTGGATGGACGGCTGAAAACACTTCGGCAATACTGTGGGCCTGAGTCCCGGGCGCTTTCGATGCTTCGTATCTCACGGCTGGGAGGAGCTAGTCCTTATGTTTCAAAGTCGCGATGAGAGAAAAGGCGAGGAGCTTAATCGTGCACCACGTGTCCCTCTGGATGGACGGATGAAAACACTTCGGCGATATATAAGCGCTATCCATTGCGCTAATCCTGGTGCAACTCTACTAACCGCGATTACCCGCTGATTGTTGATCTACTCTATACATGGATCCTAGCCATTGAAGACATACTTTGCCCGCTCGCTTGATTGGAAGTCGAAAAACGAGATTTTTCCATGCTGCGCTCAGGCGCTTCTCGTGTAACTTGCAGACCCGAATGCTCTCGAGCCCATGACAAGAATTATCACTAACATGTGGCAAGGAAAAAGAGAGTATATTTTTGTTGAATGCATTAACTAGTGTAAAGAGGAATGAAAATAAAACAATGGATGGATTTAATTCAAGATTTGATAAATCGGTTCACGATATCCCTCACAATCTTCAACCAACCTTGGCC
>ML777927.1:538225-548731 GCA_009831015.1 Picea engelmannii | reverse complement strand
CATGGGGCATCTACGCAAGATGGGTTAGGATGAATAAACTCTTTAGCATGAATATTAGGTTTTACTTTTATGCATTCATTTTTTCCTTTACGTATTAGAACCGTGTCTTATGAATATGGTTAATTCTTTCATTATGATACATTATCCTCCAATAATGATCTATCTAATTGATATCCATGTACTTTCCTACTTTTATTTATATCACATGGGAAGGGACACGACTCTTGTGTCTTCATCACTCTCTAGGACCTAATGTGTATTTTGTGAGATTTTTTTAGTTTATCGAGTTTGCATATTTTGGAGTACTCATACACTCATGCTTAGCATGCATGTCCCCAAGTTGGAGCTAGTTGTTACCCCTCATATTTGCATCAAGGTAGCCACATTTGTTTCACTAGATTATCCCATCATCTGAGTTGATTCTATGCACATTTTTTATGATGTCATAGCCCGGTGTTTGTGATCAATTATGCCTTCATGAGGATTTTGTGATGTATCATGATGAGCCAAACATTGTGATGATGTAACCATTGTATTTTCACTAGACCACACTTAGTGATCTATGTAAAGTGTTTTTTTACTTAGGTCGTTTCTTTAGACCCTTGTGGTTGGTTATGGACCGTCCTTTTAGATTCCATTTCAAGGATAGTCCCATCCTTATGGATCGTTCTAACCATTTTATAAGGATCATTTATGGTCGAGGTGGGTATGTGGGGGTCTTGGGTGGGTCTATTGGGACAAATGAGTTATATTTACCCTATGTTTTTTCACTTTACCATTTGTAAAAGTTGTCCTATGTTATTATGAAGGTTTTATACCTAGAAGCACTCTTCCCCTTTATCCTAAGAATATATATATGTCACACTTTAGCCTTATTTCCTTAACACCTTGGGTTATTTGGGATGTATTTGACACTTGAGATCATGTAAAACATTTTCATGTAGAGAACTATTTTCCCCTTATACATATTTTTATGCACTTGGACGATAGAGGGGCCCTCCCTTGAACGCTTATCCATGTTGATGGTTGTTTTTCATGCAATATGGCTTATGAGATGAGGACACATCATCCTTTTTGGAGCACTCCACCATTTGGAACACATTTGGAGGCTTATGTCACCCTTCTTGAGGAGCCACCCACATTTTTCATGAGGTTGTTGGCATCTTGTTTGGATGTTGAGCTTGTTTTGGACCCCTTCTTGGAGGTGATCATTGATATATTTTGAGTAGTTGGTTTCACTTTGGAGATTTCACCTATGGATCATTGGAGAATTTGGAGAGGAGTTGTCCACCTCTTGGAGCCACAGAGGCCACATGTGCCACAGTTGGATGCCTTGCATGCTATCCATTTCATCTTTTGTAGGATCACTAATTTTTTTTGGACATTGTTAGCTCTCATTCCTTGATTGGAGGCTAGATGTTGGAGCCTTTTAACCTAGCCTTCTCCTGTTTTGATGGAGATTTCCTATATCCATGGATGCTTTTGTATGTGTGGCATAACCATTTCAATTTTTATGCATTGTTTGGCCTTATCCTCCTTAGGTAGTTAGAGGATAAAAATTATTTATGATTTCCTAGGCTATATCTAAGGATTTTCACCTTGGATAATATTATTGCATTGAGAGGGTTGTTGAACCTAAAACTCTATGTAAGAGTCTCCCATCCTTGGCTATTTTGGTTGTTGTTGGAATATTTGAGAGAGAAAATTTTATTGAATATCAAGCACTAAGGCTCTTTTGGGGTTTTGTTCAAGGTTTTTATTTAATTTGTGGTTAAATATTTTGGTTCTTCAAGCTTGAAGTGGTGTAGATTCTTTCACTAGAAAAGGCTAAGCGATTTGATCCATTTTAGGAGTACATCTACTATTTGGAAAGAGTCTAGTGTGGTAACACCTCTTTTCTCTTATTCTATCTTAGTTTTGAAGTCAACAATTTGCATGATATATCTTAGGAATACTTGCAAATCTTATTGAGCTCATTTCTAGGGTAAAGTTAAGTTGCTAGTTGAAGCAGCATCCTTTGGAGCCCTTCTTTGTGAAAATTTTGCATTTATTTATAGCATGTTAAGGTGGATATAGTGAGATTTCATGTTTCATTTCCATCCCTAACTACATAAGATAGGCCCTCTAAGATAGTCTTTGACCCCATTAGCCCTAGGATTCTATTTGGCACAAGTTTTTCCCTTTTACCACCATATAAAAATCTAAAATAGTATTTTACTTTTCTTTGTTTATTGAAAACTAACATGATTTTTTTGAATATATTTATTAGATTTCAAATACAAGTCTAGCCATTTTTCATAGCGAAAAGTTATTTCCTAGACTTGTTTTATTTAGATCACAATTTTGGGAATTTGTTCAAGTAGATTTACAAAACCCTAGTTGTGATTCATTTCAAGTTGTTCTTTCAATTTTGTACCATTTAGTTGGGTTATTAATTGTTTAAGCAAATAACAAAGTTACCAACTTAATGAGAACTCTCTAGAGTTCATGTTTTTTTTAGAGGTCACATTTAGTGGCTATTTTTACCTCGTTTCAAAAAATTGGTGATACTGGTAACACCATTTTTTTGGGGGTGGGGGTGGTTAAAATTGTGACTTGTTTCAAATAGTTGTCTTGACAAATGATACCATTGCAGATAAAACCTTAAAATTGAGCTTCAAATTGAAAAATTATGCCACTATCAACACAAATTTTATTTTCAGAGGTCAAATTACAACTTAATTGAAACCTGGCCCTGACAACTGGTACCACTGCAAACAAAAACTTAAATTTGATTCATAAATTGAAAAGTGGTGTTCGCTGAAAATTTATTTATTAATTAAATTATTTTTGGATAAATTTCCATTAAAAAATAAATAAATTGAAAACACAACCCCGTAAACAAGTTTTTTATTTAAAAATGAAAAAATCTTGTCTACATAGTTGTTTATTTCAATTTATTTATTTCTTAATTAAAATTTATTTTATTTGTTATTTATTCCTAGGAAAAAAACAAAAAATTTATTTCAAGTAGAAAGAAAATTTACATTCTTCATAATGGATGTATAACCATGCATTTGGTCCACCAAAAGTCCCAAAGCAAAGAGTTCGTCCTCAAAAAATAAGAGGCTATAAACAATGAGTCCCACCGTCTCACCTATCCCACAAGTCCTACATAATATATGTGAAAATATAAAAATACAAAATAATTGCGATAAATAAATCTTGAGATATAAAGCATCCCTTGATTCATATCGTGCTAAAACTGTGGAAGAGTAAAACATTGATCTGCAAGTACTGTATCTATAGAAAATGGAACTAGAGCTTCGTTCTATTGTAACAAATATACCCACATATCTGAAAACAAACAAAATTGTTGCATTATTGTTAAAAAAAAAGTAACTCTGATCCACAGAGTAGGAATCAAAAAGGAGGCCCAAGCATGGGGTCCAATCAAAATAAGTATCGGAAATGAGGGATAGGTCTCTCCTGATCCACAGGATCTATAAACGGTCTGTGATAAAACTCATGAGTTGTCCCTTCTCTAAATTCTACTACTTTCCAATACCCTAGATCAAGCCAAAGATCCTCTTTAGAGAGGTTATCTGTTGTCCAGTTTCTTTCCCTGTAAACATGATAGATAGAAAAATGCCTGTAAGAAGCCAAGATAATAAAAAATTCATCAAGGAGTAGAGAAAGTCCGATGTTGTGAAAAAATTGGGATTTTCTGATCTAGTTTATAACCACCATAGAGTCTCCAAAGATTTGTAAAGAGTTTATCCCTTTTTCCTCGACGAAGGTGAGAAATAGTTTAGGGGTCATCAATTCCGCATAATTATTTGTACCTGGACCCAGTCCCATAGTTAAATGGTAATAATGGGATTCAAAGAGATATAGAACAACCCCACCCCCACAGATTTGTCCATCATTTTGTGAGGCCCCATCAAAATAGGCCCATGTCTTTGTTTGATCCACAATTTCTGCAACAACATTCCTCACATGAGGTTCTTCCTTCCCTTGAGGGAAGTGTGATAATATGCTAAGACTTTGATCCACTATGTTCTTTGGAATGGAATATTTTCATTGAAAATGACAAAATTCCGGGCCAACTAGACTCCCCAATTTATGATAAGTGGAAGATATTTTATGTTTTTATTTTGTGGGTTCGTCCTCCACTCCCTCCAATATTTTTCAATATTTGGCCCTTGCCATCTACAAACTTGATTTAGGGTAGTTGAGCATGCAGTCCAGATATGATGAACAAAAGGGAAATTTAAAAAAAGATGTGTGACTGATTCCTCTTCCGATTTACAGAGTGCGCACCAACCCAGACCTTCCATGTGCTAACTTCTCATCTTATTCCATGCAAGAACCTTTTTTTTTTATCATACACCATATGGAGACACATGATTTTAATGGAAATTTTATTTTCCAGACTCCTTTCCACCACCAAGAGGGTTCCTGACGAAGAAGATCTATGTTGATTTGGGTATATCCTGCTTTTGGTGTATAAATTCCATGGGGGTTATGATGCCAAACTAAATCATCCTCTTTGTCTGTGATACATATGTGACCCATTTGTAGGACTCTGGTTTAATCAACTCATGCAACATCGAACTCCTCCCCTAGACCCAGTTGAGAAACATCTTTCCTTGCTTCTCTCCAGATAGTGGTTCTGTCGCTATCAACAATTTGTATAAGATAGTAAAGTCCTCATTCATGTAAGGACTCAATCAACGACGAAGGAAGTAGATGAATTTTACCAATGCATGACCATGGATCAATGCCAATTATGACTTCGGTGCCTTTCCAAACTCTCCATGCTAAGCCTTCCCCCACAATCTGAAAATAATTTATATGTGCTTTCCAAATAATAGAGCAATTAATTGCTTCCTTTATTGACCTTCTAATCTATTCCTCCATTGAATATGGAAAAATATGTTTATGAGTTACCACCTTAGTCCAGAGGCTATCTGTTGAGATCAATCTCCATCCTATTTTTGTTGCAAGAGGCTTGGAGAAAAGGTGGATGTTTTTGAGACCCCATCCCCCCAGCAATTTGAGGATAGATAGGATATCCCATTTGACCCATGGAAGTACAAAGTGATCTTTTGAACCTACCCATAAAAATATGAAGAATGTACGCCTTAATTTTTCAAGTGTTCCTTTTGGAATCCAGGCTAAAGAAATCCAATTTACTGGAATGGCTTCCAAAATAGAATTGACTAAGACCAATCAGCCTGCTCGAGAGATCCATTGGAAGCTCCAAGATTTTAATATCTTTTCAAGTTTGGCTATAATCAAACTCCAATTCCCCTTCTTGTAGTTTTTGTTCTTGATATTAAATCCCAAATACTTTAATCCCTCATCAAAAGGCATAAGAGAAAAAGGGAAGAGCTCCTTGTATAAGTTAATCTCCTCTTCCTCCATAAGATTTGGCGACATAGTGGATTTTTGGGCGTTTATCTGCATCCTAGTTGCATGCCCAAAAAGGTCCAATATGTGACTTAATTTCTCCACATCTCCCCTCATTCCACAACAAAAAATCAGAACATCATCCACAAATAAAAAATGTGTGATCCTTAGAGCTGGGGAGATGGAAACACCTTGGAATTCACCTCTGGATTTTTCTTCACCAATAGCCTTACTGAGGTTTTCTGCTACTAGTAGGAAGAGTAGGGGGGTAGAGGGAACCCTTGTCTAAGTCCCCATTTTGTTGAGAAAAAGGAAGAGGTTGCCTCATTAATGAGGACTACAAATGATACAATCGATATACAACTCATGATCCAATTTATAAAAGGAAGCTCAAACCCCAAGTGTGTTTGGAGCATCCTTATGTAGAGCCAACTGAATCTATCATAGGATTTGGATAGATCGATCTTTACAACTGCGCCTTTTGTCTTCCTAGACTTCATGCTATGCAAAGCCTCTTGATCCACTCCAATGGCTTCATGAATCTGTTTGCCTTCCAGAAAACCAATTTTTTTCCGTGAGATTGTTTTTGAGAGGAAATATTTGAGTCTTCTGCTGATAATATTGGTCACCACCTTATAGATGTCGTTACACAAAGAGATGTGTCTAAAATCCTCAAAGGATTGAGGATAATCCTTCTTAGGAATGAGGGAAATGAATGTATAATTTAGTGGGGGATGCATGTAACCATTGATACGAGATTCCTCAACCACCTTGAGAATGTCTTTCCCAATAACATCATAAAGCTCCATAAAGAAATCCATGGACCACCCATCCAGGCCGAGACTCTTATTTTTTTGAAAAATGTGTAGCACCTCTTTGATATTGTCGTCAATGACTTCATCCATAAGTGCCGTGTTGTTAGATTCATCCACAAAATGGAGAAAATAGAGTGCCAACTGTACTGTGGCATCAATAGAAACTCTTTCATCAACTTTGAATAAGTTTCTAAAATGTCTTGTGCCCAATTGGGCCAACTCCTCAAAAGTGGAACGGACTATTCCACTATTATCCTTTATTCTCCATATGGTATTTGACATTTTCCTCCCTTTTTCATAAGCTTGGAAACATTTTGTGTTCTTGTCCCCACTCTTCAACCATAAGGCTCTACTCTTTAGACGCCACTCAACTTCCTTTGCTTCCAACAATTTCCTTTTTTCCTTCTTGAGGGCTAACAAAACCTCTTTGACTTGCAATGTGGAAAAACCACCTCCCTCCGATTCATAGGTAGTTTGGAGATATGATTCAATATTTATAAGCTCTTTCTCATCATTCTATTTCTTCTTTCTTGCCCACTCAATAATGGCCTTTTTAAATTTTTTAAAATTCAAGCAAATTGAACCGTTGCCCAGTCTTCTTGACCAATAGGGGTCCAGATCTCCTTTACTAGGTTCATGAAATCCTCCTCCTTAAGCCAAGATGAGTTGAATTTAAAGGGGCTAGCTGGTTTGTTTGGTCTTCCTTCTATCTCTAGAAAAATTGGGAAATGATCTGAGTCTACACCTATTCCCACCCATTGTATAAAAATTAGAGGTGAATCCACAAGAGATTCATAGAGCATAAACCGATCAAGCCTTTTGGAAATGTGGTCATCCCCAACTTGTTTATTTCTCCATGTAGGCCTCAATCTTATAGGGGTGATGCATAGCAGCCTCAACTTCTCTAATTTATGTCTAAAGTATTCTGATAGAGCATCAGGGTGTGCTCTTTGGTCCCAAGACTCAGTTGATCCTAGGGAGAAATTAAGATCACCCACTAGAATAATCTCTTCTTCTTTCAGGAAATATTTGTTTAGTAGATTATCCCAAAAAAGAGAATGATCTTAGGAGGGACCGTATATATTGAGGACAAAGAAACATCTACCCAAATATTCAACAAATACTTTCAACCCTCAGATTCAAAACCCCATGAATTGATTAATTGTATAGTTATGGGACGCCCACTGATGGCTAAACCCCCTGAATGACCCTTAGCATCTAGTCCCATAAAATTCCATCCTTTAAAAATTTTTTCTAGAAGGGGAACAACCATATTTGCATCCCACAGAGTCTCCTGAAGAAAAATCATGTCTGGATGAGTTGATTGCACCAACTTGTGGAGAGCAAGTTTTTTTGTTGGGCTCACCACACCCCTATAACTGAAAGATAGTACCTTCATTTGAGAACCCCAGTCAGGGTTTGTGCTACTCTAATTTCCCTTGTGATGGATAATTGGTGACCAAATTCCATATCCATATCAACTCTGGTTTGTGATTTTGAGAGGTTAGATCTCCTACCCCTCCCCTTTTCACTTGAGGTTGAAAAAGGATTCAATCCCAACCCAACCAATTTTTGACTTATATCCCCAAGGGTTGGAATGTGTCTATTCCTTAGTTGATGGGCCACCAAATCCTCCTTTGAGTCTAAATAAGAGTCATGGGGCATACTGACTATGTGTGGGAGACCTGAGGTTGATTGAGCAACTAATGAGATATTTTCCAAGGGGGGATCAGAAGGAAAAATGAGGGATAAGGGAAGGAATCCGAGGAGTAAGGGAGACTCTTCAAAGGACCCACCAATTATTTCCCCCAAAAATATAATGATTGGAACATGTAATTTAAAGAGGGAAGGAAGCGAGGCGACATACCCATATGTGATGCAATGCCTTGCTGGAGTAGCTTTGTGGCCACTTCTAAATGATCTAGAATATCTCAGACAAAGCTCCCTGCTTTACCAAAGCATGAAGGAAGTACCCTGTCCTAATGGAACATATATTTTTTGAGAGGCAAGTCCCTACTACCTCCATTCCATGCCCTGCCTAGTTTTGACGAGGGCTTTGAATGAGCCTTTCCAATATGAGCCACATATCTATTTTTCTACACTGACCCCATAAAATCTCTAACTTTGTTCCTCATAGTCAAAGTGAAATCACATGAGTTATGTCCATGTTTATGGCATCTACAACATTTGAAGGGTATTCCTTCATAATCCAGTTTTTGTAGAAAATATCTGTCACCCCAAGATAATTCGATTTCCTTCGCTAAACCTTTGCGAATGTTCAAAGAAACCAGTACACGAGCCACTGGAATTTTTTCGATGGAGGTGAAGGAAATATCTACATACATATATCTACCTAATTCATTCCCCAAACATTTGAAACCCTTTGGCATCCAAAGTTCCGCTAGTAGCCAGGCAACCAAACCCATATTGGTAGCTCATCTACCCTTTCACGACTTGCATTGAAAAAGGGAGTCCACCTCTTCAGTAAGATTGGTTACGACTCTATGCACCAAGGGACTTTCAACACTTTGGTAATGTCTACCGGGGATTGAAAGAAAAACATAAACCACCCATTCGACAAAGATTGAATCGAGGGAAAATGGTGTACCTTGCCTTTAGGACTTGCTTATCCACTCCCAGAGAGTATTTATACCCAAATGACGTCCATTGACTCGACCCACCACTGTCATCTCCATCATATTTGAAACCTGGGGAAGCATTATGTCATCCACTAGCGCCAATTTTTGGGGTTTTGGCACCAATTTTATGCTTGCCTGAGACTTCTGGGAATTATAACTTTTAGAGGAAGAATTATTCCCTTCCCCTGATACCCCTAGATTTGGGGACCACACTAGACCTTTCTGGTGATTTATTGTGTAAGAATACCCTTTCCACGAAACTTCCCCATTGGTGACATTTGCAAAGCTCAGATGGGAAGACACCAAAAAATTTGATAGATCTAAGGATGGAAGCTTACCTAAAACAAAGCTAGAGTGCGATCCGACTAGAGGATTTATAGGGCCAACTGAGATAGGAGGCCAAATCTGAAAAAATAGGATCGAACGGTTGTTTCTGCTTCCTGACAACCTTGAATACCTTGAAATATCGACAAAAGGAGGAAAATTTGGCACCAGACCTTTGAAAGATTCCTCTAGGAAGAAAACCCTATCTAAGAACCCTTCACTTGACCAAGTCTCTGTGATACAAAAATATGATATATTTCCAGGGATGAAAGATGAGAAACTACCAAATGTGAGAGGCTCGAGCTCCCGATACAAACCAATATCCCCCAATCCCTGATCCCAAAGAGGAGAAGAGGCCCCATGGATGGTATCGCAGGCCCAACCACTAGGCACATGGCTAGAATTCTCCACACCAAATATGTCCATGTTGGAAGCGTTAAGAAGCAGATCAGAGTCTAACACGGACGATAGGCCACCTGACATCGATCAAATCTATTGTTCATTCTAGGAATCCTTTGAGTAGTCCAAAATATCTTCCTCCCATACCATATCACCTAAAGAGAAAAGAAAGAAACAAGCTCACCAAAAAGTAGGATGGAGAGACCAAAAGAATTATGGCATCGGGGAGTGTGATATACACCGCAGGTTGTATGCTGAGGCACTCCAATGTGGCCTGCAACTAGGGTTTTTACATAGAAAACCCATCCTCCTTCCCTCGATCATCATCAGAAAAAGAATCAATCTTAATTTAAATTTATTATAAAAATTAATGAATAAACAATTTTTTGGCTTACACCACTCTTTGATCTAGGAGCCAATTTTAATTATTTTTATTTGCAATGGTACCAATTGTCAAGGTCACTATTTCAACTAAGTCATAATTTTAACTCCAAAAACAAAATTGGTGCTAATGGTAGCAATACTTTTTTATTCGATGATCAATTTTAAGGTTTTTTCAGCAATGGTGCTCGTTGTCACGACTGCGATTTCAAACAAGTCACAATTTTAACGTTCCGCCCCATCCCCCCACCCCCACCCGAAGAAAAAAAAGTGTTATTGGTAGTGCCACTTTTTGATACATCGGTTGATTTTTGTGTTTTTTACTAAAAAATATTGGTTTTTTGGTCCAGAGCTCATTTTGAGATCATAGTTCTCGTTAAGTTGGTAACTATGTTAAATCTAGAATTTTTTGTTTGCATATAAGAAATCAGATTTGCAAGTCAATCTATTCAACTTAATTTCACATCAATTGGACATGTTTAATGAGCGATTTTAACCACTTGTTCAAATATGTAAATTGCTCTAAATAAGATCATAAAACCATATTTGGTTCA
>ML777927.1:499374-517396 GCA_009831015.1 Picea engelmannii | reverse complement strand
ACCGATGGAGGGGCATAGTATATGAAAGAATTATCACCAACCCACGAAGCCGTGGTAACTCATAAATTTGACTAAGTGTTAGAAGATGCATAGTATATGAAAGAATTATCACCAACCCGCGAAGCCACAGTAACTCATAAATTTGACTAAGCGTTGGAAAAGTTACGTAGTAAAAGGTAGTAAAAAGAGTTGTGAAAATTTATAATTATAGGTGCATAATGAGGGTGGCAGAATTCAATGGTGCATTGTGGTATAGTGTTGAGAAATATCACCAACCCGCAATAAATCATAAATTTGGCGAAGTGCTAGAGAGGGGAGAGTACTAGAAATCATGTAAAGTATGGAAATTATGGAAAAGAAAAATGAAATATAAAAAGAATTATGTGAAATCTAGGAAAGGAAAAATGAAAAGGGAAATAAAAAAAGGAAATGGAAAATGAGATAATGGAAAAATAAAAGAAAAGAAAATGGAAAAATAAAATGAGAAATAAAAGAAAAGGGAAAATGAATGTGAATGTGGAAATGACTAAGTAATGAAAAGAGAATAATAAATGAAAGAGGGAAAAAATGGCCAAGTGTGGAATATGTAGTAGGAGAGTTGAGTGGAAGAGAGAAAATAGTTAAGTATGGAAAGAAGAGGGGAAAATGGGAAAATTGTTAAGTGTGGAGAGTAGTAATGGGAATATGAGAGTAATGAGAAAATGAGAAAATGGCTAAGTATGGAATGAGATTATGAAGAGAGGTGAAGGAAGAGGTGAAGGGAAAGGAGAAGAGAGGTTAAGTGTGAAGATGGAATGTGAGAAAAATGACTAAGTGAGGAGAGTACTTAGTAAAAAATTCAAAAATGGAGAGGAGAACATGGCACTTAGAAAATTATTCTTGCAATTTTGCAATCTCTCTCTTGGACTTATAGATTTTGATTATGAAAGATGCATGACAAAGATGAGAGTGAGAGCTTCACCATGAGCTTATAATAATTCAAAAATTTTATTTTTCTGATTTTTTTATTATTATTTCAGCAACGGGAAAATAGAGGTGACCAATTTTTGGTCAACACCTCTCAAACAATTAATCTTCTAGACTTGTTTATATTTCAATATATATTTTAGTGATAATTCCCTTTGGCCTTAGAGAGATGGAAAAATATGAAGAGGGGAATCGTACTAAGGTGACAATGGTACTTCTCCTAAAGTTGTCTCAAGCTTGCATCCGTGGATTATGGATTTTTACACTTAGATGCGAGTTGAAGAGATAATGACTACCAAGCTCAAGAATTCTCCAATTGGATTGCTAAAATGCAATGAGAACAAACTTAGTTGGATTATGGTTTAGTGGTAAATTGATAAGAATTTACCACATTTAGACTAGGTTTTAATCTCAGTGCACTCTATATACATATGACCTTAGGTAATAATCCATCACACAACATATCCCATAAATTTAAATCTCGCTCGAGCTAAAGATTGAGTGGTTTGTGGAAAAAAATCATCTTTGTATGATAAAATTAGCTCATTTTCCAAATACACTTCTAAACAAATGACATTGTAAAGATAAAAGAATTAGCCTCTTAATGAACAATCAATTTCAAGAGACATGAAGATTTCCCCTTATATCATTATATCTTAGACACTTAATTAGAGATTTCTATCTTTCAATTATAATCTAGCAAATGCTCCCTCTTGTTAGGATTTGATGAAATAATCTTTTAGCTAGCCAATAAAACCTCTAAGGAATATTCAATTCTATAATAATTTGCACCATCATATATCTATCTTAAGTGTGGATCAATAAAGCACTATGAGACATCAAAAAGGAATTGAGATGCAAATATTTGTATGCTTAAAAGATGTTGAGTTAAGATGGATCTAGGTTGTTGCATGAATATAGACATCAATTGATGCTTGATATTCTTTTCTTATTTTTTTTTCTTTACATTACATTACAGATTTTAATTTGATTTATAAGTCACATATTTTTTATCCCAAGGAAATACTTTCATAGTTTTATTTACAAAACAAAATTACATAGTCATATTCCTCATGGCATTCAAAAAAGTGTTCAAAATCCACTTGGAACAAAAACTCTTCCTACTTGCCTTTTTTAATACATATAAGAAAACTATAGAAGCAAAATAAAATTGTTCCTTAAGTCAAAAGGACATAATAGTTACATCATTCAAAAAATAAAAGTTGTAAACAGTCCATTGTCTTAAAATAAAATAGTATGTATTTATAACTAACGTTCATGAGTGAATTTATTTGAGTGCCCATCATGGAGATGGATATAATCCATGTGCCACGCTTCAATCCCAATCCATCTTTTGAAAGGCTATCATATATCCTGTTCTTGTCCCTATATATGTGAGACAAAGAGATGTGTGAGAAAGATGTCATTTGGATTTGTATATCATCATATAGAGGCTGTAAAGTGAAATTTCTAGTTGAGCCTTCCTTTTGTAACCATCATATGACCAATAATGAGTCACCAAAAATTTGTTACTTGTGATACACCATACTCTTGGACCATTTGAAGAATTAATTCGAGTGTTGTTAGTTCACAATAGCTATTAGTTTCTTGACTTATTCCAGTTTTGAAAGATATACAATGATTGAAAGAAAGATATAAGATTCCTCGTGAGAATCCTTTATGAGGAATTCCTTGTGAGGCACCATTAAAATATACTGAAGGGGTAGCCTTGTTGATTGCCTCTTCTTTCATATCATGTATTTTTTGTTTTTCCTCGACCCATGGATACACATTTAGAGTATTTAGTGACTGGATTGCACATTTGAGAGGTAGATTCTCGTTTCCTTCAAATAACTTCAGGTTCCTAGTGGGCCATTCTCCCAAAGCTATGTTAAGTGGAAGGGATTTGATCTTCTTTGTGTATTTATTTTTGTACCATGATCTGAATTTTTTTTCTATATCTCCTCCTTTCCAAACATTTCTTATCCTTATCATACTTTCCACTTATTTCCATGACTCTTTTGTAAATGGATAATCTATAATTAAATGTTCAGTGGTTTCATCTGCTTGTTGACATAGGGTACATCAACCTGGACCATTGAAAATTTTATTTTGAAGCACCTCCTAGGTAGGATCCCTATTGTTTAATATCAACCACTTGATATTTTTATTTTTGGAAGGACAACTTAATTTCCAGATGGTTCTCCACCATCATACTTGTTGTCCCTCCATCCCTTCCTCAGGAAGTGCTCTGTAGCCTAGTTTAGGCACATATGTTCCATTGGGATTGAGGCACCATAACAACTAATCATCATCTTCTCTTATTTTGACATTGTTGTCTTTTAATGCATCTGTATAAGCCTTCCAAGCTTCAACAAGATCTTCTTCTAGACCAATCTCCTCCTAGGTGAGCCATTGTTGTTTCCAATTTGTAGACCTCTCCTAGTTCACAATCTATCTAAGGGTGTAAAATCCTTTGCTTCTAATTTCTTGGATCAATCGAGGAGTTAATATATTAAATCCCTTGCTTCCTATCCATGGTTAAGACCAATTTGTACTTTATCTCTTTTTCCCACTTTATAAATTAGCTAGTTACCTACCCGTTGTCCCCCCCATAACTACCCATTGAAATGATTTGTTCCAGAGAATTCCAATGGGTCCCTATAATTTTTTTTTAAGCAAGGATATTTTCTCACTACTAACTCGCCCAGGTACTTGAAAAGGAACTACTATTATCTCCATGTAGTCTCAAATTATCAAAGCATAACTACACTGATCATTGGTCCCTTGAAGTTTCCTGAGACTTTCACTAGCCCCTTTCCTCAACACAAATCAATTACAATGTCCTTTCAGAAGCCCTCCTAGGCTAATAAATCAATTATGCACCCATGTGACCAAGTATGAGGGGATATCAAAACTTTACTATTCAATAAATCTCACTCTGAAAGAAAAAACATGTGAATACCAAACATTTTCCCAAAGTCTAAAAGCCAAAAGGATATCARATATCCTTTATTGGAGAGTTGTCATMGAGTTTACCTTGTATGATTTTTTATAACATCCTAAAGTCTTGATGATGCTTGAATTCGTCAGGACTCAAACGACAATCTCATGAGGACATTTGTCMCCTTCGTTTTTAGAGAGGTGGTTCTCCTCTTTGGCTAAAAGATACATCTTTGAATATCTTGGATTAGGGAGAGTGCTAGGCAACAAACCCCAAATCTTTATTGCTTGGATTTATATGAAAATGGTTTTTCAATAACCCAATATGATCTTAATGTGCAACACAAGTATTTTTACAATAAGAAAAGATTAAAGGAGGACTTCAACATCATAATTAAATTGTGATCAACATCACACACAATCTTCTTTATATTATATAAACACATCCATATCTTCTTCATGAGAAATAAGAGAGAATGATTTGATCATCTCAAAGAATTTTAATAGAGTATTGTAATTAGTAATAAAAGAGAAATTGATAGGTCAACCTCAAATATCTCATACTTAAAACTCAAAGTTACAAAATACAGTCAAGATCAACCCCGAAGCAATTCTTTGTGGAGTTTATTCATGGGAAATGCTCTTCATTACCAAAAAATTGATAGCCATATATGTGGATGAAAATACTCCATGATCATACAAGAAAAGTCTGTAGAAGAATACAAGAAAAACACTCAACAACCCAACCTCATGTCCAACTATGAGATTCAAGCATAAAGCTATGAGAAGTGGTGTAGAAGAATAGAAAGAATGGAGAAGATGGAGATTTATTTCTTTTGATCAGAAGCTTGATTGTGTATCCATGGTTGTACCTTATTCTTCCTATGATCTTCTGCCCTGCCCTGCCCCTCTCACAATACTGATTATTGGAACCTTTGATGAAGCCTCTCTTCTCTTTTTAAGAAGAGATTTTTTAACTACTTGAGTAGTTAGGGTTTTCTTCCTCTCTTGAAATTCCAGTGCAAGTTTTTTCTTGAAAAATTCCATTTAATTAGTGCTCATTAATTCCTCATTAATGAAATTATATCATCAATATCTTTTAAGATCCCAAAAGAGCAAAGTTATGAGGCACGGAGATGAGACTTCAAATACCCTTCTACCTATCCATTTGTATGGAATTTTAAAGAAGGGAAAACAAGGTTAAGCAATTAAAGAATCATATATAGACTTACGTATTCCTTTACAAAAACATAAGAATATCAATCTTCAAAAACCATTTATAAGGGTTGATGCTAAAGTGATAAAACCATTTAGGAATGGTAGGAAGATAGGAAATCATTCCGTGTTAATCCATTTCCAGGTCCAACCAAAGGGTTTGCATAATTATATATGTAGAATAATATTAAAGCACAATATTTTTTTACTTCTTAGGCACAACTTAAGAAAGCACCAGTAAAAACGCAGAGAAAACAAGTAAAGCGCAAGGTGATCCCCCCCAACACGCATGGCATATTCACATGCCAAAAACACAAAGAACCACAAGGTACAACACAGTCCAGTTTTAGATAGACATGGAGTTAAACATTTTGCAAAATCATAGAGATTTATTTGAGAGAAATCGCTTGCTAAATCCCAACGTTGGCAAGTTTACACATCAATAAAAACACATAGATAACTTGAAAAATGCAAAGGTTTAATGGAGAGAAATCGTTGGGATAATTCCCAATGTTGGCAAGTTTACACATCAATAAAAAACGTAGAGATAACTTGCAAAACACAGAGGTTTAATGGAGAGAAACACACAGAGACTCACCCCACTGGGAAATTCGCATACACAAAAAGAGACACAGATTTCCAAAGAAGGATATCAAGGAGATTCATCTCACTAGCAAATCGCACACAAAAAACGACGGAGGGTACACATTGATAAATTCGCCGAGGGTAAAATCTCAGAGGATACTCTTTGTACAAAATCGTTGAGCCCAAAAATCGCAGAGGTTACTCCTTGATAAATTCATTGAGGGTAAAATGAAATCGTAGAGGAAATCAAAGGGAAAAACGCCAGGAGAGAACACAAGGTTGGGCAAATTTTCTTTTGAAAAATGCAGAGAGTAATATCCCCATAAAAAACACAAAGTTTAATCTCCCCAATAAAACACAGAGAGTGATCTCCCCATAAAAAATGCACAAGAATTCAAGGGATGAAGGCATGGAGAAATCATAAATGCTGGGCAATATCCTTGTGCCAAAACACAGAAGAATTCAAGGGATGAAGGCAGGGTAAAATTGGTGCATATAAAAATGGAGAGGTAAAAAGTTATCGCCAGGAGAATCGGTGTTGATGTTCTACCAAAATTTTGCACAAGAAAAACACAGTTCTGTTAAAATAAAACTCAGAGATAATCCCTGGCACATGCCATTAAGAAAGAAGGTAAGAACACAGTCCAGTTATAAGGCAAATCTCAGAGATAAATCCCCAACATACCAGATACACACAAAAAAGCAGGAATTGCCCCCAAATTGAAAAAGGGAAAGAAATAAATAAGAAATCAATATTTAGTTTGGAGTTAAAATTTCAGACTCGTTAGAATTTACTTTCTACAATACATAATCACCAAGGAAGCTTGCCAATCCAATATCAGAAATCCATTACCACTGTCAACAATTCTAAGAACCATATATACAATAAAAACTTAATATAATGCAAACTCAAAATGAAAATACTGTGACCGATGAAGATAGGCTTGATGACAATCCTTGGCGACTGGTGTTCCCTTCCATTGTTCACTTTCTAACCGTTGAGACTTCACTGGTACCTCCCAACCAATTCTAGGGGTACTCTTCTTCCACCTTAGCCCCCCGAGCCACAAAGGGGCCACACACACACAACCAAAATCCTCTAGCTCCCAACTCACCTTGCAAGGTAAAGCCACCACTCTCTCTCAAGTTGGGTATCCCAACTCTCACAAGAAAAACCAGTCAAAATTTCTGCAGCATACCATTACTCATAACCAGTGTGATCCATCTCTCAACTCAACCATTTGTTTTATAGAATTTCCCCACACTTGCACAATTAATTCGCTTTTCAAATAATATAATTAATAATTATCTCCCCCATACACTTGTCACCCTTTCCCCAATTTGCACAATTAAATCCACCTTTTATTTTAATAAAAATTAATTTCCCTCACCCATTCTAAAAGCGCTCCTAAAATCACTTCTAGTTGTCCTTTTATTCCCAATTAATGACTAATTCCTTTCTAAAACTGAGTTGAGTTAAAATATGAATCTTCTCCTAGTTATATTATTGTTAACTGGACTCTAGATTCCTTTCTATGTGTACCTTTTCCTTTAGCTTTATTCCAATTTTTACATTAAATTCCAATTTGGTAATTACTTGCACTAATGTGTATTAAATCACTCTTTTAGATTTATTTTATTTTCCTTGATTTCTTAATTTGATTTATTTCATCCCCTCATTATTTAATTTATAAAATTAGTTTTTAGTCTTCTCAATAACTTAGACTTAGGCTTAATTAATTTTTTATTTGCAAAGGCTTAGACTGTTAGGGATTATTTTTAATAAATTCATTCTTTAATTAATTAATTATTTCAGTAGTGCTCAAGATTTTATAAGGTTTAACATTCACTCAAAGTTTTCTAGGCCACCTAGATTCATTGACTAAATTTTTAATTCCGCGATGTGCCCTTCAAGACGCACTCCATGCTCTAAGGATGCCACTCGCTTTTGATTCAAAATTTTAATTTCGCGACGTGCCCTTTAAGACGCACTCTGTGCTCCAAGGGTGCCACTCGCCTTTGATTGGTTTTGGTCACTGTCCAACCCCTAGAGTCAACACTCCAGTTGAGCGACCTTGTGAGAGACTAAGCGCTTCTAAAGAATAAGGAACTTACCTTATTGTGCACCCTTTAGAAATCTTCATGAGCGATTGTCTCATTTTTCCATCACGACATCGTGGGTCTGTCGAACTAGGTAATCGTTAACCTACAATTCGAGCCACAACGGGAGTGCCAGTAGGATGTGACCGGGATGCTGCCACACCTCTCCCTCAATATCTGGTTTATGTGCATGGCCCCTTTACTCCTTATGTGAGTCAGATTAACAAGCAATCGTCAGCCTGCATCCATCAATGAAACACTTTCAATGATCCATAAACAAAATCATAATATAATCGATCATATGTCACATATGCATAAATGAAATACTTAAACCAATACAATCCATACCCTGACTCAATCCGAAGTCCAAGGAGGTCCATTGATGCCATCAACATCCTCAATCCGTCAAGTGTCCTGCACACTCCGGGGAAACTCGTCAATAGCATTTGTCAATACATAGATATCAAAACAACATAAATCATAATCCATCAACATCATCATAAGAATCCATAAGCAAAACAAAAAACCATATACTAAAACCGGATCACTTGCATGCAAGTGTCCTCAAAGAATAAGTCAATAACATGTGCTTGCAAGAGCGAGATGTTACATACACCCCCTCTTGTTTTAAAATTCGTCTCGAAGTTGTACAATATATAAATGCAATAAATAAATCATTTGACAAGATCTATATGTCTAACTATCAAATAAATATGGAAACTGCTGGAGGATATTATATGTGTCCACCCAGGTAGTCGAGTGTGGACTATAATTGTCCCATTGGACCTTGACTTGATCGAATGTTTGACGCCGTAGCTGTCAAATGTGATGGTACAAAATGTGGATTAGCTCCACCGTGAGTGAATCCTCGTCCGACACCTGCAAGGAATTCATGTCAATCACATGTGTAAGATCACTAACATAATGTCTCAAAACAAATACATGAAAAAAATCGTGCATACACCTCAAAGAATCAAGCAAGGCTAGTCAATAGGCCACAAGCCCTTTCTTTTCCACAACTTTGAAAGGTCCCACAAACCTAGGAGAGAGTTTAGTACCCCTTCCAAACTTAATAGAAATCTTGTGCGGTTTCACCCGCAAGAAAACTTGGTCGCCAACTTCATAATTACGGTCAATGCGATGCACATCGACATAACTCTTTTGCCGATCTTGCGCTTCCTTAATCATTTGTATTACCGTTTGTATTTGTTCTTCCATTTCTTGGATTGCTTCTGGTCCTACCAGGACCCTATCCTCAAGTCGATCCCAACTCAATGGTGTCTGACATAGTCGCTCGTAAAGAAACTCAAATGGTGCCATATTAATGGTACTTTGATAGTTGTTGCTGTACGCAAAATCTATTGGTGGCAAGAACTCTTACCAACACTTTTATCGATCCATCACGTACATATGCAACATATCTTCCAAAATTTGATTTGTTCTTTCTGTCTCCCATCTGTCTCAGGGTGATATGTTGTACTAAAGTTCAGTTGTGTCCCCAAGGCCTCTTGGAAACTGGTCCAAAAACATTCTGTAAATATTGATCCTCTATCAGATATGATAATTTTAGGCATGCCATGTAATCTCACAATATCATTGATAAAAAATCTAGCTATGTCTGGCGCCTAATACGTCATGCACACAGAAATAAAATGTGCACTCTTCGTCAGAGTGTCAACTACCAGGAAAATCGAGTCGTTCCTCCTTGCCGTCAGCGACAATCCCACAATAAATTCCATTGAAATGAATTCCCATTTCGATTCTGGAATAGCGTGTGGCTGTAGTAATCCTGCCAGATGTCTATGTTCAGCCTTCACTTGCTGACATTCCATACACCTCGCCACGTAGCTAGCTATGTCCTCCTTCATTTATTTCCAAAAGAATAAGGGCTTAGGGCCTGCCCTCATCTTCGTGACTCCTGGATGAGCCATGTACATTGCTCTATGAGATTCGCTTAAGATCAAACTTATCAATTCTTCATTAGGCGGTACGTAAATCCGGTTATTATACCTCATCAATCCATCATTGTCCAATGTATATCCTTCAAATTTTGGTACCAACATGGTGTCTTGTCAAATATTTTCCTTAACCTCTTTATACCAGTCATCGTCGAACTGTAAAGTTAGAATATTTTTTCGAAGATTCGTCTGAAGAGGTATCACCGAAAATATGCGTGGTCTTCGACTCAATGCATCTGCCACTTTGTTCATTGTTCCTTTTATGTAAGTAATCTCAAAATCGTATTCACTAAGAAATTTTGATCAACGTTTCTGTCGTGCATTTGCGTTACTTTGCGTAAAAATGTGCTGCAAACCACAGTGGTCTGTTTTTAGTTCAAACTTCCGTCCAATCAGGTAATGTCTCCACACTCTCAGGGAATACACAATGGCCAATAACTCCAAATCATGCGTCCTGTAGTTCTCCTCATGCTTTCTTAATTTCCTTGAGATGTAAGCGATCACTTGACCGGCTTGCATCAAGACTTCGCCTAAGCCTTCCTTGGATGCGTCTGTGCGTACCAAGAAGTCCTCATCCATGTCGGGGACTTTTAGTATCGACGCTATCGTCAACAAATCCTAGAGCCTTCGAAATGCTTATGTGCATTTCTTGGTCCATACAAAATTCTTGTTTTTCTTCTGCAATTCCGTGATTGGATTTGCTATTTTTGAAAAACCTTCGACGAACCATCGATAATATCCCGCTAAACCCATAAAGCTACATACTTCTGGTACGTTCTTCAACGCAGGCCATTCCATAATAGCCTCTACCTTCGTTGGATCCACAATGATTCCTTCGTTGGAGATAACATGCCCTAAATAATGAATCCTCGATTGATAAAAAGAGCATTTCGATAGTTCATCGTATAATTTGTTTTCTCGTAAACACTGTTGTACCAAGCACAAATGTTCGTCATGTTCTTCCCTTGTCTGAGAATATATCAATATGTTGTCAATGAATACTTGAACAAACTTGTCCAAGTGTTTGTTCAAGTATTCGCGGAACACCCCATTCATCAAGCTCATTAATACCCCTGGGGCGTTTGTCAGTCCAAACGGTAAAACGGTAAACTCGTAATGTCCGAACCTCATATTGAATGCGGTCTTAGAAATATCTTCTTCCTTGATCCGTAACTGGTGATATCTTGATCTCAAGTCGATCTTCGAAAACATAGTCACGCCCTTCATTTGGTCAAACAAATCGTCTATTCTTGGCAACAGATACTGGTTCTTGATCATTTCCTTGTTCAATTGACGGTAGTCAATACAGAGTCTCCACGACCCATCCTTCTTTTGTATGAAAATAACAGGCACACCCCAAGGTGACACACTTGGACATATAAGTCCTAGGTCCAACAACTCTTTAAGTTTCATTTTCAACTTCTGTAACTCATGGGTCGACATTCGATAATGCGTTCTTTCTATTGGTTCAGTTCCAGGTTTTAGGTCGATGGTAAATTCCAGCTCTCTTTTGGGCGCCAAACCTAGTAACTCTTCTAGGAACATGCCCACAAACTCTCGTACTACCGGAAGGTTTTCTAATCCTTTTGCCACACCCTTGTCGTTCAATGCTAAGATTGCATATAGCTTGCATCCTTTGCACATGCTCTTTTGTCACTGTAGGGAAGAAATGAACCTTAAGGAAACTCGTTGCTTTCTTCCTACAACCATTCGTCTCTGTTCCTGATTGTTAATCAAAATCAATCACTTCATCTTACAGTTGAGTATCGCATCATGCGATTCTAACCAATCCATACTGATCACGATGTCATAAGATCCTAAGATCATGACATACATGTTGGCCTTCATTACAAAATCTCCCAGGTTAAGGCTAAAGTCTGTAACCTTTCCTCCAATATTCTACTTGGCACCTGAAGCCATTTCCACGTAGCTAAAATCGTCCTGTTCGACTTCCTTTACCTTAATTCTTTTTAGCGTTGCACCAGAAATAAAACTCTTTGTAGCATCGAGATCTATCAAAATACTAAAGGTATGGTCATCGATGGTACCTAACGTCTCGAGAACGATAGATTGATGCTTGGTCTGGTGGTTATTCACCACTGCATTAATCCTGTGGGCCTTGCCCAAATCTCCAACGGTAGTGTGTCCGACTGACCCAGCTGCTCTGGCCCTCTCAACTGGACAATCTCATTGGTAATGTGTCTCTCTGCATGTCCAACATCCATTCTTCGGCCCAGTACTCCTGGTCCCCGAAGTAGAAGTTTTCGACCTACCAGCATGAAACCTTAGTCTGTTTTGCTGAACAAGCCTAAACCGCTGCTGCTGCGGACGACACTGTTGTTGATGTTGCGGTTCTCTGTAGGGAGTCCTTTTTCGAGGAGCCGATATACATGGTGTCGTGAACATGGATCCTCTCGAAGTACCTTAATACCCTGATGTAGGTCTGGTTGGTGTCTGATGTTGTTGCACACTTGTCGTTGTCTGTCCAGTCGGTCTTGCAAGAGTCATGCCCTGACCCCCGTTGGTCAGCTATTCCTCTGCTATGAGGGCCTTCTGGACTGCGTTGTGCAACGTTTGTGGCATTAATATCCTCACCTTTGCACATATGTTGAAGTTAAGGCCAAACACAAACTTGTTGACCTTTATCTTCTCTGTGCTTAGATGTGGAGCATACCTAAGCGGCTCCATGAATCAAGCCTCATACTCTGACACCGTACGACCACCCTGTCGTAAGGCGTTGAACTCATTGAGTTGGCACTCAATGAATTCCTCTAATAAATACCTCTCCCGAAACCGCTCCTCGAATAGTTCCCATGACACGTCTTTGAATACCATGTTCAGTTGTGGTAGGATCATCTTTCACCATAGAAGAGCGCTTCCCTTCAAATGAAATACCACCATGCAGACTTTCATGTTGGAGGTGTAGTCGTGAAGTGCGAAGCACATCACCATGTTCTCCAACCATACCACAGCGGCTGCGCCATCCATGACACCCATGAACTCGAGAAACTTAACCTTCTTGAATTCTCTGTGAATGATATCGGTACTGGTTGGGGTGTGTTGTGGACCCTCAAGGGGTACAGGAACCCTGGCCTCATCTCTATCTAGTCGGTTAATCAAGGCCTATGACATCCTCTGAAAGGAACTCATCAACCCAACCACATCCCCCACAACAATATGCTCCTGTCCAATGACTTTTTCTTCTCCTTGGGGGTTATACCCCTCTGGCATGGATGCTACTAGAGGCGTTGCACCTCCTCCCCTAGCACCACGTCGTCTGCCTCCATGACGTCCTCTAACCATGATTACCTGCAGAGACACAATTCAATTTAATTAGCGATAAATTATTAATCAAGTGTTTAATATATTGAAAGGCGTAATGATCCCAAGTCGCGGGGTTGAACCCACTCCGATACCACATGTAAAGTTTCCTCCATTACAACTAAGAATAACGAAGCACAATAGGTAAAAAAATTTTTTTAAAGCATTAGGAAATTAACGTCCACACATAATTCATAGCAACGCATAATAAATCTCATCATAATTAAAATCATTACAAATGACTCATCATTGTAATTAATGACTACACAACCAACGCATCAACATAAATGATAGCGACACCTGACCAACACGTAAACATAAATAGCGACGTAGTTCAACACATCACAATCAACTGAAGAAAATTATAAACAATGATTAACCAGATATTGAATATTAAAATGACTACCCACCCAACCTACCCTGCAAGGTTAGGACCTCCATGACACATAAGCAACACTCAAGCCCAAGATTCATCCGATTGATTTTGACCATTTAAGGTCTCAGGGCTGGTGACTGTTCTGAGGAACAAGAAGGTGTTTGCATCCCACTAACACAATCAAGTCGAAAACCAACTAGCTCAATAAATCAACATCATTACTGTTCATGGCGCAAGAGAATTTAATTACTAAATCAATCATATAACAACATAAGTTAAGGCGCGAGTGTAATCAACTTTTATTTTTCATGGTGCAGAAGAAAACATCTATTTTATTTCAAGGTGTGCGATTAATCCAGTACTGAATTCAACAATAAATCAATATTATTTTTAAGGTGCGGGCGTGATCTAATTACCGAATTAACATAAGTCAACATCACTCAATGCGCGCAATTAATATGATCACTTAAGAAATCATACATTAACATTATTACAATGTGCGCGAGTAATTTAAAAGCATAATCATTTATGCATCATCATTAGTTCATAGCGCAAAGCAATCTAATTAATTAATCATCGACATAATCCATGGCGCAAGGGAAATCAATCGCTCAATCACTTATTCATTAACATTTTTAGTGGCGCAAGAGTATATTGATTACTAAAACAATCCTAATAAACCTTGTATAAATGCACAAGAGCAGTTTAATTTCTAGACAATCATAGGTCAACATAATTAAAGGCATAAGAGTAATCATCACTTTTATTCAATTGCGCAAGAAATCCAATCACATTAAGTTCAAGGCACAAGGGAAATTAATAGTTTTGTTCCATGGCGCAAAAGAATATAAATACATAATCATTCATACATCACCATTTTTCAAATGGCGCAAGAGTAATCCACTTGTTTTAAAATGTGCAAGAGAAAATAAATACATAATCAACTATCAAGTGCTTCAAGCTTCATAATAAGACAACTCTTCATGTAGCTTGAGAATGCATCTTTACATTATGAAAGGGCCCTTAATAAATATATAAGGAAAGAAGGGTTTAATTACATAAGCAAAAGTAAGAACCCTTAAGGAGATCGGAAATATTTTTAAGCAAGACAACAAGAATTCAAGAAACTCATATCTTAAATAAGACTCCATAATTAGGTCAACTTCTTGAGAAACACCTAGGGCATTCAATAATTTTATGAGTAGTTTTATAAGGCTATGGGATTCAATGTAATATTGATTTAAAACTGTTGGGTATATATATTTTAAGAACCCAAAAGAGAAAAGTTATGAGGCACGAAGATGAGACTTCAAATACCCTTCTACCTATCCATTTGTAAGGAATTTTAAAGAAGAGAAAACATGGTTAAGCAATTAAAGAATCACATACAGACTTACGTATTCCTTTACAAAAACATAAGAATATCAATCTTCAAAAACCATTTATAAGGGTTGATGATAAAGTGATAAAACCATTTAGGAATGGTAGGAAGATAGGAAATCGTTACATGTTAATCCATTTCCAGGTCCAACCAAAGGGTCTGCATAATTATATATGTAGCATAATATTAGAGCACAATAGATGTTTACTTATTAGGCGCAACTTAAGAAAACACCAGTAAAAACGCAGAGAAATCAAGTAAATTGCAAGGTGATCCCCCCCAACACGCAGGGCATATTCACATTCCAAAAACATAGAGAACCACAAGGTACAACACAGTCTAGTTTTAGATAGACGCAAAGTTAAAAAATTTGCAAATTCGCAAAGGCTTATTTGAGAGAAATTGCTTGCTAAATCCCAACGCTGGCAAGTTTACACATCAACAAAAAAAAAATATAACTTGCAAAACGCAGAGGTTTAATGGAGAGAAATCGATGGGCTAATTCCCAACACTGACAAGTTTACACATCAATAAAAAACATAGAGATAACTTGCAAAACATAGAGGTTTAATGGAGAGAAACGTGCAGAGACTCACCCCACTAGGCAATTCGCATACAGAAAAAGAGAACATAGAGTTCCAGAGAAGGATCGCAAGGAGATTCACCTCACTGGAAAATCACACACAAAAAAAATGCAGAGGGTACACATTGATAAATTCGTTGAGGGTAAAATCTCAGAGGATACTCTTTGTATAAAATCGTTGAGCCCAAAAATCGCAGAGGTTACTCGATAAATTTGTTGAGGGTTAAATGAAATCGTAGAGGACATCAAAGGGAAAAACGCCAGGAGAGAACACAAGGATGGGAAAATTTTCTTTCGCAAAACGCAGAGAGTAATCTCCCCATAAAAAATGCAGAGAGTAATCTCCCCAATAAAACATAGAGAGTGATGTCCCCATCAAAAATGCAGAATAATTCAAGGGATAAAGGTAGGGAAAAATCGTAAATGTCGGGAAATATCCTTGTGCCAAAACATAGAAGAATTCAAGGGATGATGTTATAGCAAGATTTGCCTCACCCTATGCAAATTTGCTCAGAAGACCTTTTTCCATTTCCCTATGCAGACTTGAAGTCCCTTTTTTGCAGTTCCCAGAGCTAAAAATAATATTTTTCCACATATACGCGCCCTAACTATTATACAACATGCGTATACACAGGTTGCACCATTAAATCCCGCATACATCGGGTTTTGTGCCCAAAATTAAAAATGGTGTCGGGTTTCCATGTCATGTCACACGATCCATAATCCTTGACCTTCCATATACTAGAAACATTCTGACTTGGCCCTTCAGTTCCATTTGAAAGCTATAAATGGGCCATATCCAAGCTATGGAAAAGATGAGAAGAATTCAACTTTGAGAGCAAAGTTACTTTGGAGAAATTATTCACTTCATATTGAGTTTGCATCCCTTTATCATTTTAAGTCTGAACACATTTTTCAGCCCCTAAGCTATTCCCTTCTTGATTGAGAACCTCATTGTCTTTCTTATATGAGCTTGTCTTTGGTGGAGGATTGAAGTGGTGGAGACCCATCTGGAAGGGACTTAGTTTCTCGGTTACAAACTGTGTTGACACATAAGTTTGTACTTCATTCACTTCTGCTGATTACATTTTAATAGAAATACTCTTTTCTCGTCCAACTAATGTCTTGCAAATATTTGAATTTTTATTCCATGGGTGAATTTGTTATGAATATTGATGGATTATGCTATTGAATGTGCTAACTTTATATATTATCACCATATGCTTGCATTTCTTGGTTGTTGAGGACAAGTTGTAGGTGTATCGCTTTGAGTCAAGTGCTCAACGGTGGACTTCATCAAACGTTTGGACGAGGTAGGCTCTTTATCTTGTCTTGTTAGCATATTTGTTTATATAGCATGCCTGAGATTAGAGTTGATTTCTGCAGTCATTTCCGTCTGTTGTGGTTTACCCCATGCCATAAAGAGATTTTCCTCGTAACATAATTGGCGACCATACTAGGGATAAAATCTTCTTTTCGGGGTTTGGAGTGTTTTTCTCCTTTGATTGCCCTCGTTTATATTGAGTTTCTTGTCGTCTGATTGCTTGACAACTTCTGTTCATTTTGAGTTTGAGTTTATTATCCTTATCCTTAACCTGACAGTGTTTTAATACATATACGCGGGTTTTTTCCTGACAGTCATGTACATACACGTGTTGTCCTTCTATAAGAAGCGTATATATGCAGTTTTCTCCTGAACAGTCGCGTACATATTTCTTGTGTGCTTAGTTGCTGAGTTTGATGTTTGCTAGGAAAGTTTTGATGGTTGTTGAGTCTACTTAGGTCTTTGTTATGACTGTTAAGTGCCTACAAAGTGATAGGAAACCTTTCTTTGGTTGAATTTTCGAGCAATGCCTTTCTCATCATCCTTTTCATTGATTGTCCTTTCATCTTGGGTTGGGTGTTTTCTTTTTGATATTCTACTTGGTTTGTCTCTGTTTACATACAGTAGAATATTTATATCAAGCCATTGTTCAATCCTTGCATTTTCATTCTTTTATATTGAAAATACAAAAATATTAAACATTTTGCATTGTTGGCATTTGATCTTTTGGGTTCTTTTCATTGATCTTAGTACATGTACTGAAAGATTGCATCTTATTTTGAATTGCAAAATTAAATTGAAAATTGCATTTTGAAAAGCTTATCATTTATTGGGAATTGAAGTTAGGAATTTGCATTTTATTTAGATTTATTTATTTTACTTGTTGAGTTATACCATAATCAGTTTCACTACCGCACCTTTGTGAGTAAGCAAGGCCACTAAAAGCAACGCTGATAATTTAAAATTGATTAGAAACGATTTTGTTTTCTAGGGTGCACAAACGAGCTTAGGATTTAGAGCCTTGGAATATGATTTTGTGAGTAAACCTCTCCAAGGCTATTAAATCAACATATATGTCTGAGTAAACCTCTCCAAGGCTATTAAATCAACTTTGTAAGTATCTACGTTTTTTTACCTTCCTTAAGATTTCATCTTTATTGTGATCTTTGTATTTAAATAATTAATTTATACTTGTCCATGAATGTCTTCTAATAGGTGTTAAGATATAAATAGGAGCCAACCCATGAATTGATAAACATTGGGTTAAGTA